>CAJHNH020001707.1:87462-148271 GCA_905116865.2 Candidula unifasciata
AAACTAAGTTTTGAAGTGTTTTAAAAATTATAAAAAATAATGAATTAAAATATTAGGAATAATTCCTTTTAATTTATTAATATCAGAACAGCGACTTTTATACATAAACTAGTTATATTTAATAATGATTTTTTGGTGTAATTTAATAATAGAGTCATTATTTCAAATCTTTTAAATCTCTCATTACCAAAATCATTACGGGGATTTCCGATTGTGTTTGTTGTAATTCCGAATTATTATATTACAAGATATCTAAATTTTAAATTTTTTTAAAAGGTGATGGATGCCGCAAATATATACTTTCTAATATACCTTTTTTCTAATATACAATGTTATTTTCAAGTTGTCATTTTAAGATATAATACATGTTATATATCTGAATTTTTTTTTTAAAGGTAGCGTGGCTTGCGCCACAGTCACAAATATGTCCTATCTAAAATACCCCCATATTATTTTTCAAAAATATATAAGGTGGGGTCCCTATGTATATATATTTTTTTTTTTGAAAAATAATATGGGGGGGGGGGGGGGTTCTAGGGGGGACATCATGTGTGCTACGTGTTGGTTGCTGGGAAGGGAAGTCCCTCTCTTTCTGGGCCCGAGTTTGTTACTACAACTGTTAATTCATATGTGTTTTTATACTGCAAGCAAGTAGACAATGTGACAACAAAATGAAGTCTTATCGACAGCTTGAATGCTAGAAGTTTTCATTGAAAGTTTATCTTGGAGGGAATGTGTGTCGGTATAATCTCAGGAACTTCAGCATTCTTTGTCCATCAATGCTTATAACATAACTTAAGCCATTGAAAAAGTGCCCACCAAAAAAAAATGCTTTTACAATTAAACACAAGTCACTCTTCTCCCCCACCTTGATGAGGACACTCGAAGAATAGAGAATGAAGCTGATGACATTGCTGTCAGTCTATCCAAAGAATTCAACTTAAATCACTCAGAAACCATATTCTGTATTCTATGTCTCGCTAATCTGTACCATTATGTGTTGGGGCATAAACCCTAGCACTTAGTGCCACATGTTTTGTGTTACTACCCAAGCAGATGTCAAGTCAAAAGTAATCTTGCCCACATTGGATGCTTGTCTTAAAGGGGATGTTACATAACATGACCCTTGACCCTTCAGGGTCATGGAGGTGTATTGATGGAAGAGCTAGCACATAAAACTTACCATCTTTCTCTGTCTTCCACTTGATGAATAAGTGTATGATAACTTAGTCCGGTCCATTTCTTGATGTTGTTATTATAGGTTCTCTTTTGCCCTCCGCTTCTTCGACTAGCCCCCAATGTTCCTTGCAGCACAGTCTTTGCAATCAAATTATGCCTCACCACCTACCTAAACCAAGCTAGCATGTGACGCTTCACCACTGCCAAGAGAGGCTCCTGATGTCCTGCAAATTTGTATTTTTTGTTCTGACGTATTTATTAGTTTTGTGTTCTAAATAACATTCGTAAAATGTGTCTATAGCATTTACATTCGAAAGCCTGAATCCTCCTTTCCATTTTTTCCATCCATATAAGAAAATAGACAATACCAGTGATTTGCATGTAAATATTGACCTTGACTGCAATGCTGATTTTGCTCCCACATCTTATTCAGCTGAGACATTGTGGCTGTTGCCATATCGTCTTCTCCTGATGTCTTTGGTACAGCTTCCATTATTACATATGTGGGAGCCAAGATATTTAAAGGTTTCAACTTTTAGTTTTGTTTTTTCCTGTGCCGATTATCCATCACATATTTCAGTGGGCAAAAGGTTTGCTTGATTGTGCCCATCTCCTCTCCAAGAAGACACTGATAATGTTTCAATGTAATCTCAAAAAATAAGTTTTACTGGACTACTAAAGGGTTGTTTAGACTATTAGCTTTCTTTCTGTTATTCTTCTGTGATACACTGTTATCGAACTCAGCTATGCAAAAAGTGCACAATATTGTTGATACAATGAAGTATTTGGATTAAAATTTTCATTTAATAATAATTGGATTTACTTGTTTTCACTATAAAAGTCTTGTAAACATTTCTAGTTTATGTATGTAACGGAATACTTGTAACAGTACAAACATTTCATGTTTTAATGCCATCACTCCATAATTTTCTGAGGTCTTCCGCTCGCTCTGTAACTGTTGTAACGTTTTAGTGTGGCTCGCTGTGGCAGATAGTACCAAGGGCATTCTTGTTAGGTGTCCAAACCACTTCATTTGTTGTTCTTTGATGACTTGTAAGACTGGCTTTATTCCTAGCATTCATTTGATTTCATGATTTCATATTCTGTCTTTCCTTGCAACTCCTGCAGCTCTTCTAAGGCATTTCATCTCTGTTGTCAAAATTTTACGTTCATTGGAGGATGTAAGTGTCCACGTCTGGCACTGATAGCATAGTGTTTGCCAAAAACTAGTTCTGATCAGATTCACTTAGTACTCTGGGGTATCTGCTTGTGTGTCAACAGGGGCTTGTTTCACTATCCAGCTATATATCTCTTGTTTTCCCTATGTTCTTTATCCATTAGTTTTGCCAGCTGTCACTAAGTTTTCAAATTATTTATCCTCATAACAGCATCATCAACTTCCACTTTTGCTGTTTAGAGTCACTGGAGAGGAATAACAGTGGCCCAGCGGGTAGCACTGGCTATTGTCATTCCATGCGGATGGAAAATGTCTTTAAAGTCATTAATCAATTTTCTCACTAAGATTAACATTACAGTTCTGATCACATTTTAGAGAAGCTGCAGACAGCAGACTCCTGGCATGGCATATATGTTAGCCAGAATACTGCTTGATGAGAACACAGGTGAAGGTGATGCTAAAGTTTAAACAGGATGGATCAGCAATCTGGGGGCAAGTGATGTACATAGACATTCAGTGAGCTCAAGGGACATGATTTAGCACCTTTGTTGTTACATCTAGCAGCCTCGCAATAGCATAGCTGGAGGTCATACATGCATGCAAACTGAATGACCCATTGAATATACTCAAGACAATCCAGGCTGCATTTATTAGACATGAACGGATTGAATTACTAAGCACTTTTCACCTGGCTGGCCCAACCCTCATGTTTGTGTGGAGTCATGTGGGTGTTCTTGTTGCATGGCATGGAGGTGTGTCGGCACACGAACTGATATATGCTGCAGGAGATCACAGATTATGGAGAGGCATGATCGCCCACGCCAGTCAGCAAGGCACCTGATGATGATGATGCAGATTATCTTTCAGACACTGCTGTTGCTGTGTAAGAAATAATTATTTCACCAAGATCACAAGATGTTTAATTTATCAAACAGGTGTCATCAGTCATTTCACACTTGTGGAGCTACTGTTGAGGAGATTGGAGCACCCGGTGGTTCTGTCTGGAGTACTGTGATGATGGTACTCACTAATCATGAATCTATTTTCTCTCTGAGCATCCTCTTGCTCTCAGATTAGATCATTGTAAGTGTAGCACTTGTGTTGGTCTTTGCGGCTGCATTATAACTAGATGACCAAACTGTCTGATTTGTTTCTGAATTTATTTGGTGCAAGGTGTTGTTCCCATAGTCTGTCGCATACTGTCATTTCTGACTCTGAAATCTGAACGGATGTGACAATAGAGTTTATAAACATTTCCGATTTCATGTTGACCATAGCTGTTTATAAGCTTTATTGTTTTGCCTCTTAGAGTTTTATAATCATTGTGTTTTTTATTTAGTACTCCGTTGATAAAGACTAGAGGAAACGTGTGACTATATTTGTGTGAATCTTTTCCATTTCCTCCATTTAGCATTTCTGGTCAGTTTATGTATTTATTACTTTTTGATGTTAGCTCAACTGCAGTCTCTCCTATTTGTGCAGTCTTCTTCTTTTTCCCGTCCTCTTCTACGGCTTTGAGTGTCGAGAGAGATACAAGATTCTGCTTCTTGCTCTTCTTGCCGCCACGACCATAGACACATCATGCTGTTATAGAGTTTCTCTGATGTTATCTTTCCATCTTGTTCTTGGTCTACTTTCTAAAACCTTGGTAAATATGTTGAATTTTGCAGCTAACATTTTACAGTAACCAGCCAATCTCTCTTTGAGGAGCCATCAAAGATAAAAACACCAGAGACAGAGAATGAGAAGCAACAATGAAATTCCTAATCTTTTCAAATCACCACTAGCATCTTGAGTGTTAATAGATTGCAATGGTTGGGGCCATAACTTCTTCTTATTATTATTTGTGTTCGCCAGCTGTAAACTCTGGTGGAAAAGTTCTGGTTGTTCGTCCACTTCTGGACTCTAGTCCTGTTCCAGAAACTGAGGTTTGCATGTACATCAGTTTTACAGATCTGGCTTACTTGTTTGCAGATTGTTGGTTCCTTGCCTCTCAGGCAGACGTACTCCGACTTCGAAGGAAGCTCCCAATTAGTAGACCTTTACAACATTCTTTTGGGCAGCCAGTGGGTCTGTTCTTGTTTTTCCCACAATGGGTCCCCCGAACCCAGACGGGAAGAGGTCATAATTGAGAAAATGGCAGACACTAGAGACAAAAACTGAGTACACAAGATAGTTCGTGGGAATAGATTAAGAACACAGTGGAAAGAAATTCTACAGGCAGACTCACAAACATGTGAGTCACAAACTGAAAATAAAAAAGCCGATCACAGAGAATAATTGAGCTGGGTGATATCTGCATTAGTGAACCTCAAGGGCTCAGGATGTTGAACAAAAACAACCAACCTTTCTTGTTTGTTGTTGTCGTCCTAATGCTTATCCCATAAAGCGTCACAGAGAGGTAACGTAGTTTTTTGACTATAGCTAGTTGAGTAGCTTGTGTTAATGTCATACTGCATTTCTGTAGTCTCTACACTCCTACCACCCATATTTTTCTTGGTCAGCCTCCTGTCTTATAGTCCTCGATTCTCATGAACATTCTCTAGCTGCTGGCTGATTTTGTTCCATTCTGACCAGATGACCACACCATTTGATTCTTTGATGTTCTATGTTCCGGTACTGTGCCTATAATTATCCTCAGTTCTGTCACAGACCTCTGGGTGACCTTGCTGGTCCGTGGCTCGTAACTGGGCCTGTGACAGACAGACTAACCTTTTACACACACTGAACCCGAACGCACACAGAGCACACACGACAATCTTTATTGTAAGTACAGGTAATACAATAGACAGTTGACTTCCCGCTGTGTGGCCACCTATTGCTTGGACCCTCTGGCCGAATGAGCTTTACAGTCCTTTACAGTCGCCTCGCTCCCAGTACGTTCCACAAGCAATCTCCTGGTGTACAAACCACACGGCAACGAGATACGCTTTTAACTATTGACACACTGACCAACCAAACTGTCACAGCCTCTGTCTTAGTGCAGGGTCAGAGTGCCAAGGTTAGACATTCTCTCACAAAAACATGTATAAATACCCTACACAAGAACTATCCTATTCTAACAGAACACTGTACATAAACTATGCAGTCACTAACAGAAATATCCTAACTTTAATAGAACACTGTACATAAACTATGCAGTCACTAACATAAATATCCTAACTCTCATATCCTATCACTGTCTTGCTAAACGTCCTCTCTCTCTGACCGACGCACACCGAATGTCCTGTGTTCTCTCCACCTCGTGTCTCTTGACCCCGGTCCAGCTCAGTCCCAACAGCTGTCATCGTGCTGTCGACTTGTCTCCAACAACGTTCACTCTTTCTTGCCGTGGCCAAACGCTTTATCCTAAGCGCTGGTTTCACCGTGCAATAACAGAACAGACTTGACCAGTCACGGCCCTGACCTTTGTGTCAACCCTGGGGTGTCACCTCAACACGCACACCTTACGGTGTGGTACACTGACTGTACTTATAGGGTTGTGACAAGTTCTTAATTGATTACTGTCTCTTATTGTTTTTCCATCTCATCTCACATGTTGTAATTCTGTGTTTGAGTGTTGGGCTAGATCAGCTGTCCTGAGTGTTATGACTCCCATTTGATGATTTTCTCCTCTTCTTCTTCTTATCTTGAGCATTTTAACAATAATGGTATGCTGGCCTGTCCTAGAATCATTTCTAACTGCACAATTTTTTGAACAGTAACCCTTCCCACTTGCTTTTTAATGATGTGCTTGGCTTGTTATAGACTATAGTGTTACTATTCCTTGCTTTCCTTACAAACCTTAGCAAAGTTACAAATAAAAAATGTCAGGGTAGTCAAAACTACTTAGTTGCAGTGAAATGCAAAAAAGGACCCAATATTCTCAAGATTATGACAGCAATCAACATGGAACAAAGAATGCTGTTTACAATGTTTCAGCATGTGATCCTGTCAGTGATAGATTACGAATTTGGAATGCTTACCATATCAAAGAGTCAGCTGATAAAACTCGAACGCATACAGAATAAAGCCATGCGGGTAATTCTTGGATATACCAGATTTACCCCGGTAGTATGTATGTGATATATACTTGCACTGCCTACTATTGCAGGTAGGCTTAAGTTCTGCAAGCAAAGTCATATCTCAGAGTAGCTGCGGACAAGAGGCACCCACTGCACGAAGCCACGCAGTCACAGACTGAAAAGAGGAAAGTCTTGGATGGCGCTAGCTGTTGACACAATTGGACATGTGGGCAGGCTTGATAAATTTGAGAGAGGAGAGGAGTGGGTCAAAGTATCCGAACAAGTTTCAGACTTGTGTAGGGTTCTAATCACTTTAGGTCGGAGTGCCGAGATTGGCCAGCTGGCGCTGCAGAATCAGAAGTTCAACAAACAATTAATGACAATTCCTTGCCCAGGTGATACGATTATCTGGCTATCCTCCGAATAACAGTCCCAAATTATCGAGGCCGAAAATATACCCTAAAAGGGCCTCAGTCACGTGTCAATTGAGCACTTCCGGTGACTTAAATTGCGCATTTCCGCCACCGCTGAGGGTATCCCCACGCCGTTCACGCGACGTGGATTGGGGCTAAACTAGATGGCTGGGACTCACGAGCAGTCTAAAAGAAATTGCTTCTATATTTAATATTATTTCATGTATATTATTTTTGAACAAAGGAGACACAAACGATAGATTGCACAATGTATTGCCTTGTATATGTCGCTGTATCTCATCAGGTGCGTACTACAGTAACAATTACATAAATGAAGGAAATATGTCTCTAGTTGTGGAAAGGCACGATCGCCCACGTCAACAGGCAAGGCACCTGGTGATGATGATCTGCTTGCATATAATACTAAGGGAAATAACCTGCTAAACTGTGAATACTTTAGTCTATGGAGTTGTCATCCTGCTTTTCGATTTAATTGTCAAGTACATTTTATTAATCAGCTGAACGCAAACATAAGTAACAGGATAGGGGTTTGATGAAACAAATAAATCAAAACAGCAGAAATATTTGACATATTTCCATAATGCATTGTACAAAAGATTAAGCGTAATTTCCTCCATGAATAAGCAGATTTAGTGGTAACCAAACGATTCTTACATTGAACAACTTTTAATTTATCGAGGGGAGGTTGTAACTAGCCCGCCAAGCTGTTACACCTCTTAATGTTCTAAATATATAAACAGTTAGCGGATGTCCTAGAGACGCCGGTTCATAACAAGTTCTTACTATAGTCCATGTGTCACTCTGTGGCTAAGTCGATGCGAACGCTTCGTAATGATGGGATGCCGGGTTCGATCTCAGCTGCGGGCCATGCGCCTTGCGTTGGTTTCAACAGTGGTTTCAAGAAAGCCGACCGTCCAGTAAGCAATGGCAAACTACTGGACGTAAATTTGCCTAGAAAAACCACACAACAGCCAGGGGTTGTTGGGTTGGTTCTGCAACGTTCTGTAAAGGATACGCAAGTAACCGATGGTCCATGCTATGTAGCATAGGTAGTCAATACTCCCCACAACCCTCTGTCTCGTGTACTTTCAATCACGTATGGCACAGATGATTTTCCTTCTCATGACATGACCGAAGAGTGTAGATTATCTCCTTCTGATGTGGGCAATCAGTTCTTTTCATTTGTCATTTTCTTTCAAGAAACTCTCTTCACCTGTCCGGGGTACTTTCATCATTTGTTTATAAAACCATAAACTTCTGAATAATCTTTACTGCCCATCAAAAATGTTGAATTAAGAATCGACATCATAGCACTCGGAACACCGCCATAAGCGCTCCGTCTCCATCTTTAACAGCAAGCGAAGAGTTCCAATTCCGACGGCACCAGTAACTGTCTGATTGTATATCTGTCTCTCCCTTCCCTTGATTGTTGAGCGTCGGCCAGATCCCCTGGTAACTCCTCGCAGTGCCATTCTCCTCAGAGTGTAATGATGTATTTGCGCATCCGCACAGTTCACTCGCTCCCAGAGAGTACTCACAACATCTAGCTCAGGGCTATTCAACTGGCTGCCCGCGGGCCCAATACGGCCCACGGAATTATAAGAAATGGCACGCGAATCAATGGCAGTTATTGTCTTAGTGATCTTTCGACGCTAGGGTTCAGGTTTCTGGCTTGTGATGATCCCCATTTTTAAAATTTTGGGCTATCTTCCGAATAACGGTCCAAAATTATCGAAGCCGAAAATATACCCTAACAGGGCCTCAGTCACGTGTCAATTGTGCACTTCCGGTGACTTAAATTGCGCACTTCCGGCGACTACCGCCACCGCGGAGAGTATCTCCCACGCTGCTACGCGCGGCCTTGATTGGGGCTTAACTAGATGGCTGGGACTCACGAGCAGCAGCTACCGCATCTACTGCAGCTTCCTTCATTTTGTTTGCTCGTGAGTCCCAGTCATCTAGTTTAGGCCTAATCCACGCCGGCGCGGCGTGGGAGGTACTCTCGGCGGTGGCGGTATAGTCCCCGGAAGTGCGCAATTCGGCGGTGTAGTCCCCGGAAGTTCGCGAGTGAGAAGTGACTGAGGCCCTGTTAGGGTATATTTTTGGCCTCGATAATTTGGGACCGTTATTCGAAAGATAGCCAAATTTTGGCCCCTGAGTCATTTTGGTTGAATAGCCCTGTGTGTGTTCATTTTTTCCCCCACAAGGGGCAGTGGTGGGCATTCTGTGTGGTTTTCGATGGCACAGAAACGGGGCTACTAATGTCCTGTTTGCTATAAAATTGGAACTGCGATTATCTGAAGTGAAACAAACCCCTACGACTCTTTTTTTTTTTTTTTAAATGTTATACCTCTCACTACAGACACACATGTGTATTCAACTGGGCGTCAATTTTTATTGAACACCTGTTTAACTAATGCCTTTTTCACCGGCTATCAATTGCCAGCACCTCCCGTCTAGGGTAACTATCATTCTGTGCTGGGTGGCACCGTGACTCATTCCTCACCATGCGCTATCTTGTCAGTAGCACTAACATTTCTTAGCTGCATGAGGGGAGCATTGACAGATCACTACAGTTGTTCTCGTGCTCACAAAGAAGTATGAATAGTGCAGCCAAAAACATGTGCCTCTAGACTTCGAGAGTGGTGATCTTACCCGACACAGAACGGGTGAACACAAAAGCATTGCCCTACTCGCTCACTGGAAGGGCATCGTCCTATGCGAATGATGTTTTGCTTGATCATCAAAGCAGATATGGGTAAAGCTGGGGCGACCATCCCCAACCCAGCGCGTCCACTGGTGGCGGATTGTGGAACGGCCTCTAGATATAGAGGTTAGCTGTGAATACCCAATAAGCAGCCGCGGTCCAACTGGCGGTGGGCACAGAGGGCGAGGCGGGATTTCAGGGTGGGATCCTTATAAAATACCCCATGCTCTGAAATATGCCTGCCAAGCGGGTCGGGGCGCTATAACCCCTTTCCTCGAGTAGGTGGAACACGTTAGCTTTGGACAGCAGTCCATCTAGGAGACGGCAAACTCAAAATATAAACCCCCAAGTTCAAGGTGGGCCAACGTGCTGAGGAACTGGATGGCCACGGGTGAGCTGGTCGGGAAAGTTGGACGTCTGGCGGGCATGCGGGGCGGCACCAGGCGTATGGACTCCTACGGGACATTCATTGCCCCTTCCCTAGCAGGCAGGCAATACTAGGGTGACCAGTAATTTCCTGCAGTACTCTTATTTTTTCGCATATGGATTTGAAAAATATACATAGGAATCGACGCCGGAGCTACGGAGCACGTGCTCTGCGCCTGACACATTTTTCAGCAGTTCGTGAAGAGAGAGTGAGGAGGAGACGACGAGGGATTGGGGAGAGAATAAGGAATAGAAATAAGAGTGCAGGTGCTAGGAGAACAAGTCGAAAAGCGGAGAGAAGAGATTGAGCTTCAATCATGTAAGAGTAGGATACTGGAACTGTCGGAGTGCTAGGCACGGAGGTCCTGTATTGGAGAGGTTGATTTTTTTTAAATTTTGATGTCATCATGCTCCAGGTGCTAAATACAGACAGATATCATTGCCCTGGGTACGTCAGTTATATAAACCCTGTTGGACAGGAGAGACATCGACAAGGTCTGGTGGTGAAGGAGGCAGTGAAGCATGTGGTGCTTGACTTGAGCCAGTGGAACTACAGTGAAAGAGAGGTTCAAGGAATACATGTGGAGATTTGTGGCTTGAGTTGGAACCTCATAATTCCCACATGGATTAGTCGCTCTCGGCAGAACAGCTGGCTGCCTTTTGAGACTGTGGCACAGATCACAAATCTAGAAACAACTTCCAGGGACCTTCATACAAAATGCACTCGTGAAACTGAACATATCTGTGATATAACCCCCACACCTTTAGATTATGGGGCAAATGTCTTGATCTCGTCACACTTGCAGTTTCCACATGATATTTCACTAATTAGCTGGCTTCAGATCTACTGAAAATTTAAACTATAAATTAGCAACCATTGCTGAATCAGCAACAACTGATAAATGGTAACTCTCCCTGTGTGGGTTCTTGGTTCCCATTGTAAGGAAAACAAAATAGACCCACTGCCTTCCCAACAAGCATGTCTTAGGAGTCAACAAAATGGGGCCTTCCTTCAAGGTTAGATTGCATCTGCTTGAGAGGCAAGGAACAAACAAATAAGCCAGATCTGTAAAACAGATGTGGCGCAAGTGTTGCCAGTCCAACTCGTAATTCCAACGTTCTGCGATCGAAACCCACTGCTGGCTGCGTGGATTTTTATCATGGTATGGGGTGTCGCAGGTCGACCCACCCTTAAAATGAGTACCAGGATGGCTGTCCTGTGGAAGTAAAGACGGTCGGCGTAATGCTGACCGCATTACCCACCTAATGCCGAAGGTCTGTAAAAAATATGGGCGCTCTTCCCATATACGCAATACGCCTAAAAGTGTGAAAAGGGATCTTAGGATAAGGATCTTAAGAAGCAAAACAGATGTGCACGCAACACTCAGTTTCTGGAACAAGACTAAAGTCCAAAGGTGGCAAACAACCAGGACTTTCCATCGGAGTTTACAGCCAGTGAAAGGCAGAAGAAGAAGAAGAAGAAGAAGAAGAAGAAGAAGAAGAAGAAGAAGAAGAAGAAGAAGAAGAAGAAGAAGAAGAAGAAGAAGAAGAAGAAGAAGAAGAAGAAGAAGAAGAAGAAGAAGAAGAAGAAGAAGAAGAAGAAGAAGAAGAAGAAGAAGAAGAAGAAGAAGAAGAAGAAGAAGAAAGACAACCTAGGAAACAATGTGATTTGAAAAACTATAAATTCATTCACTGTCCTGTTGTACCATTATATGTCATTTAGGGCTTACAGTTTATACCTCCATTCTGTTGTATCCTGTGCAAACAGTGCGATATCATGAGTGGAATCAGTCCAGCATCTTTGACCTCTCTCACCACCTTTAGCTTAAGGATTTCTCTTGGATGTTGTCTTTTAACTATAAATCAGCAGCTGCTAACTGACACAACCACCTGTGTTGAGTTTAGTTGAGGCAAGAATTGACATCACAGCACTCGGGGCATTCCCATGCGTGCTCGGTCTTCATCTTCGGCAGCCATGACAGAGTTCCAACCACCCGTGTATTAGCAGGGTCTCCATGGAAAGCAAAAAATAGTAACACTGCACCCTACCAGGCATACCATAAAAGGTGACTAAGAAAAGCCCAGCCAACCAAGATGAAGGGAGGCTCTTCTAATAAAAGAATGATGACATGGTGTGGAGAAAGTCAAAAGAAGTCTGGATCGACGACATACCTCCCTTCACCTAGGAAAATCTCCAAATCTGGCCGCTTCAATGTTAGAACTTTGTATGGTGTAAAAAAGAACAATAGAGGTATTAAGAGAAAAACAATAACCCATGACCACAGTTAAAAAAAAAAAACACACACACACACACACAGAGAAGGGAGCTAAAAAGTGAAGTTAAAAAGATGGGGAGGACATGAGGGGAGCTGCATGTGATATCAACGGGTAGAACAACTTGGCAGGATTTGCTTAAGGGCATATGCCGCATTGAGGGATAGAAGGCAGAAGAAGAAGAAAACAAACTGACGCTACTTAAAACAATGTGATTTTAAGCTATCAATTGAAAACAAATAAAAACACATGCACAAATGCAATTTTACACTATAAATTCTTCAGCATTCCGAGCCCTTGAGGTTGATTGCTGCAGATATCACCCGCCTCCATTCATCTCTGTGGTTGGCCTTCTCTTTCCAGTTGATGACACCAAGTGTTTGCAGGTCTGTCTGGACGTTATCTCTCCATCGTTCTGCCTCGTGGTCTATGACCATTCATCTCCCTTGTGTATACAGTTTTTACTTTTCTGTCATCTGACATTCTTTCAATATGCCCCAACAGTTTCAGTCTATTAGCTCTCATGATGCCAGTGATCATTGGTGATTTAAACAGATTATGAATTTCATTGTTGCTTCTTACTCTCCATTTACTGCTGTTTGCATCTTTGATGGGTCCAAAGATTCGTCGTAAGACTCTGTTTTCGAAAACCTGTAATAAGGCTTCATTTCTTTTAGTTGTGCTCCAAGTTTCAGAGCCATATAAAATTACTGGTCTTATCAGCGTTTTATATATTTTGATCTTAGTGTTCTGAGATAAAGACTTTGACTTTAGCAAATGTTGAAGGGCATAGTATATTTTATTTTTAGATTGTATTTCTTCTCTTAGCATGTAGGAGCAGTTGAATTTTGCACCCAAGTACTTATATGTTTCGTATAAACTATAAATTACTATAAATTAGCAGCTGCTAAATGACAGCACTTGAAACAATGTGATTTTAAACCAAAAGTCAGCAACAAATACTAAGTGACAACATAAGAAACAATGTGATTTTAAACCAAAAGTCATCAACAAATACTAAGTGACAACATAAGAAACAATGTGATTTTAAACCAAAAGTCATCAACAAATACTAAGTGACAACATAAGAAACAATGTGATTTTAAACTACAAATTAGCAAGAACTGCTGAAAGACAACTCATGAAACAATGTGATCTTCTCATATTTAATATTTGTGGCATAAAATATGTTCTTTCTCTCTCTCTCTTCTGGTGTGTCAAATAAAGGCAAAATATACACATCATAAATGTCAACACTTGCACGTACAATTATTGAAATGACAAAAACAAAAACATGTAAGAATAACCCCCAAACAATCTATACTGACAGTTTACCCATTGCAGTTACATTTAACAGAAACCACAAACAAATGTAGAAGTGTTGTAGAAGCCAAGAATGAAAAGATATGATGAAAAAGAGATAAACTGCAGACGTCTGGCACATAAAAAGACATTTCAGTAAACACTGGCTACTTTATTTACACTCCTCTAATATTTTAAAAATTCCAGGTGTAGATTAAAAGCAGGTAAAAAGCAAAAAAAAGGGCTACAGTCTTTTCTTTTAATGCATCTATCTATCTATCTGCATACATCATATGTGCTGGGAGGTAACAATTATGTTTGAGAATAAACCAAATGAAAAAAACCTAATGTTACCATTTCTTCACTTTTTGTTTCCCTTCAAAATCTGCTGGTAAAATGCTCAATCTGGTCATTGTTTCTGATAATTCTCGGAGGTCTGGATGTATCTGAGGAGACAAAGTCATTATTCATTCACATTATTCGGACATGATATCATCTATTACTTACTATATACAGAAGCCAGAGACAGATTCTAGCCAGAAAGAAATCAAATATGAACTAAAAGTTTGCACTTGCTGGCAACTGTTAGCACACTCAAAAATTAGAACCCTGGAAATACCATGGGAAATAAAGACGGTCATGATGATGTTGAGCATATTTATCAAATGCGGACTGGTCTATATTTTAATAATTGGAGGGGAATTACTCTACTCTCAGTACCAAGCAAAATATTTGGTAAAATCATCATAATACGGCTTGAAAAAGGAGTAGATAAGTGCCTACGAATAGAACAAGCAGGATTCAGAAAGGGCAGAGGAACAACTGAACACATCTTCGCCATATGTAACATTTTAGAACAATGCAATGAATGGCAGAGAAGTATATATATAAATTTTGTGGACTTCGAGAAAGCTTTTGACAGCGTCCATAGAGACAGTCTATGGAAAATTTTACGACATTATGGAATTCCAGAAAAAATAGCCAACATAATTGCTCTCTTCTATAAAGACTTTTCCTGCAGTATAAAAAATTACAGACTACACAGCACAGCAGAAATGGTGGGACTGAGAATAAATACAAAGAAAACTAAGATCATGACAAGCAGTCCAAACCAACAACCAGTGATCATAAATAACCAAACTCTTGAAAATGTAGAACATTTCACATATCTTGGCAGTGTGGTGTCTCTGCCGGGAGGGACCGAAGAGGATATAAAGTCACGTCTGAACAAAGCTAGAGCTGCTTTTGGAAGGATGAGGCAAATCTGGAAATCCAGCAATTACTGCAGAGGAACGAAACTCCGACTCTACAAGAGCATCATTTTGCCAGTTCTTCTTTATGAAGCGGAATGCTGGAGAATGACCAAAAAGGATGCACACAAGTTGTCCACCTTCCACCACACATGTCTACGTAGAATTATCAAAATTTTCTGGCCAGATACAATCTTAAATAATAAACTACTTCAAGTCACAAACCAAGCAACTTTAGACAGTATGATAACCAAGAGAAGATGGAAATGGCTTGGCCACGTTATGAGAATGAATCCTGATATACCCGCCAAAACAGCTCTCACATGGACACGAGGGAAAGAGAAAACAGGGGCGCCCAAAAACAACATGGAGACGAACGATCGAAAGTGACCTGACGAGAACTGATGATGATGATGACTTCTTCTTCTTCTTCACTTCCTCTTTTACCGCTGTGGGTGTCGAGGGAGATATAAGGTTCCGTTTCTAGCTCTTCTGGCCGCCTCGACCATAGGCACATCGTGCTGTTGTAGAGTTTCTCTGATGTTATCCTTCCATCTTGTTCTTTGTCTGCCTCATGCTCTACCTCCTTCTTCTCTTTCCATGTATGCTTTGTATGGTATAGTGTCACAAGGCATTCTCTCTAAGTGGGCAAACCATTTCACTTGCTGTCTTCGTATGTTATCCAGAATTGGTTCTGTGCTGACTTTTTCTCTTATGATCTCATTCCTGATCTTATCTCTTATGGTCACTCCTACAGCCCTTCTCAGACATCTCATTTCCGTGGTTACTAATTTTCTTTTATGGTTTGTTGTGAGTGACCATGTCTGGCACTGGTAGCACAGAGTTGGAATAAATATGCTTTGAATTAGATGTCTCTTTGTGCTGATTGGGATTGCCTTATGCTGTAAGAGGGGGGCTAGCTGTCCCAATACTTGGTTTGCTTTACTGCATCTAATGTTAATTTCTTTATCCAATTTCCCATGTTCGGTAAATGTAGTTCCCAGATATTTAAACTCGGATGCCTCAGATGATGATGACTGGTCTATTAAAAAAATGGGTCTAGTACCATATGTTCAATGCAGTAAAAAGGATCCTTTACTTTTCTTTTACCCAGAGGCATCTTCGTGCTGCTACGTGAAGGCTGCCCACACTGAGATTAGAGATCTCAATCTGAATGACAGACCAACAGGGCCAATCATGGACATCCTGTTTAACCTCCAAAGAAGTTATAATTGGGGACTTGTAACAGCCACAGCAGACGGGTCTGACCTGTAACAGCCACACCAGACTGGTCTGACCTGTAACAGCCACACCAGACTGGTGTAACCTGTAACAGCCATGGCAGACGGGTCTGACCTGTAACAGCCACACCATGCTGGGGACCTGTAACAGCCACACCATGCTGGGGACCTGTAACAGCCACACCAGACTGGTCCGACCTGTAACAGCCACATCAGACTGGTCCGACCTGTAACAGCCACATCAGACTGGTCCGACCTGTAACAGCCACATCAGACTGGTCCGACCTGTAACAGCCACATCAGACTGGTCCGACCTGTAACAGCCACACCAGACTGGTGTAACCTGTAACAGCCACACAAGAATGGTCTGACCTGTAACAGCCACACCAGACTGGTCTAAGAATGATAACAAAAATCTATTACTGATTACGTCCTCACCTACACTTGACTACAGGGTATTGTTGTGGTGCTGTTGCTTTGCCATCTAGACTGAGATTTTGTAATCTCAGGGTGTCAAATGTTTAGATATCAGCCTGATGGGGAAGAAGAGGGGTGGGGGAGTGGGGGGGGGGATATGCACACAAACATACATCCTTGACATATATATATAAAAAAAAGGGCCTTTACATGGCAGGTAGATTGTGGGAGTCTATGTCATATTGTCTGAAACAAAAACTTAATGTTGCTTAACTCCTCTGCAAGCTAGCATAGCGAAAAGATAAGTTTATCTACAACTGACCTCTAGTGGACTGGTGGACAGCTACCTACCAACAAGTATACAATCCGGCTTACTAGAAAATCTTCCTGAATGCTCTATAGAATGCCTTTCTGTTGGTAACATTTACGTCTCTTAAAAGTTCACGATCTCAAGACCGATATAAATGCTGTCTGCAGGTGGCATAGACTAGTGATGTCAGAAAGGGCTGAGGCTACTCAGAAGACATGTTACAGTGTAAATTCTCTGCTACATTTGTGTTTTTGACAGTGAAATTTATTTTACCAAAAATCCTAAATGAAGAAAATATCAGCTTGCGACGAAAAGCCAAATCTCTTATATAAGTTACGCGGGTGATTAAGAATTTCAAGGAAAGGATTATAACATTAGCAGCTCACCTGAGGAAGGACGATTTAAACATTTTTATGGAAGATGAGTGCAGGGATAAGACATTTTCACATTTTAAGTGTTTTGCAATGCAACCAGATAATCTGCACACTGAATTTAAAAAAATGTATGGGGTTCTTCCAGTTTGAAGACGTAACTTTGATGACATTTCCATTTAGGGAAATGACAAGTGATTCCGTGGATGAACTCAGGTTCCAAAATATAATAATTAGTGGAAGCAGACCCCAAAACATAAGAAAAAAACAGGCACTCGCTCTTTAACCACACAATTAGAGGGCAAATATGATAGACAGGCAGGCACTTGCTCTTTAACTACACAATTAGAGGGCAAATATGATAGACAGGCAGGCACTTGCTCTTTAACTACACAATTAGAGGGCAAATATGATAGACAGGCAGGCACTTGCTCTTTAACTACACAGTTAGAGGGCAAATATGATAGACTGGCAGGCACTTGCTCTTTAACTATACAATTAGAGGGCAAATATGATAGACAGGCAGGCACTTGCTCTTTAACTACACAATTAGAGGGCAAATATGATAGACAGGCAGGCACTTGCTCTTTAACTACACAATTAGAGGGCAAATATGATAGACTGGCAGGCACTTGTTCCTTAACTACACAATTAGAGGGCAAATATGATAGACTGGCAGGCACTTGCTCTTTAACTATACAATTAGGTGGTACCACCGGAATTGGAACTCTTCACTTGCTACTGAAGATGGGGATGGAGCGCTTATGGGAGTGTCTCGAGCGCTATGATTTCTATTCCTAATTCAACATTGACCAATGTACACGATAAGAACATAGTACGGCAGAGTTGATTGATCTACACCTTTTTTAAACTAGGGCTGTGTCTACAATTTCAGCTGCAGTCTGTCCAATTTTAAATGCTTATTCTGAAATATGTGTATGAGTTACCACTCATTATTTGTGGTTATTGTTCCAACAGCATGAAGTCTGATGTTTATGAAGGTGCTGGTTGTTAATAAGTTAAGCAAAAATACAATTAAAGAAATCAATGGGAACTCACTTCATCCATAGCTCGTATCTCTAAGCGAAGTTTGTCCATGATAGTAATAAACAACTGCAAACCATAGAAGAAAAACAAAAGATTAATCTACACTATTCAACAAAACTAGTTTGCATGACTACAAACAGATTAATTATAAGAATTGTCTTACAGTCAGGTTTTTTATTAACTCCAACTCAAAACAGATTCATACAATACATATACAACAGTCTAGTTCACAACTCTTGTAGTCCCAAGAAAATTGCGGTGAGTGCTCTACCTATGAATCCCATCACATAAAGTGCTGTCTAAATGTTATGTCTGGTGAGAGCAGTCAAGATAATGGCTTTTTCAGGGACCAAACCTGTGTATGCATGACACATTTAGCATGAAAATGGATGACTCTGTGGCTTAGAAGTAAGCAAAAGCATTTAACAGTCTGATGACTCTCGAGTACTGGGGTTCTTTTCCTGTGTGAAAAAGAAAGCGGTGGAGATAGACAGATGCAGACAGGCACACTTTAAGAGAGAGTCACAAAGACACACACAAATGTGTGGTCATACATTCTCTCTCTCTCTCTCTCTCACTAACACACACACACTCACTCTCACATAGAGAAAGAGAGACAGGTAGACAGACAGAACAAAGAAGTGATCTGTGACAGATTTCAAGATTGTAAAAAAAAATAATTATATGACAGAAATTTCATGACCAGCATAGTAAACAAGAATAAAAGGGAAACACTACACACTCTGTAGTGCACAAACTTCAGGATGAAGTGTTCTTAATGTTCACAAGGCCATTAGTCACTTTTAAGCAGTCAGACGATGTCCTTTTCAGGGCTCAAGTGAACTGAATACCAATATACAGGATTTCAGAGTTACAACAATGTACCAGAGAAACTGCAACCAACCAAATCACTGTACTCACAGAAACAATATCAGCAATGCACTTGCTTGTGTTTCCCTTGTCATCTTTAATAGTAATGGGACGATCTTCTTTAATTCTTTCCAGCGCTGCAGGGCAGTCCAACTAAGCAAAGAAACAAGACCATATTTCATGTCAGTTGCATCTGATTAAAAAAACAAAAATCTGAAACCAGTGTTTCCCAACCTGTATTTCTGCCATGCCCCCACCTAAGCCTTTCTAAAATTAGTATATTCCCCCTATGTAAATTAAACTCTAGACGAGTCCTTTTTCGAACTGCCTCCCTGTGAGTCATGGGCTCCACGTTGGAAAACACTGTTCTAAACAAAATTTAAAAATTAATTTGAAAAAAAAAAACAGGTCTACATAGAAGAGGACTGTCATGTATTTTTTGTTCTTGGACCCTAGATGAAAACTATCAATGTCAACATACTCTTAGGACAATTTACAGCCAGTAATACTGAATTCTGATGGGAAGCAACAATGTGCTCTGTTGTCTTATTTAGGGTTCAGTTCAAAGATGGAGTGTAGGTGCTGAAGTTATGCAGTCCATGTTTTGTTCAATGCTCTTGGTGGATAACTGCTCTGTGAAGAGACCCAGCCATACATGACAGCTTCAAATGTAGTTGATAAAGTCACCCTGTAAACTCTCCATAAACTTTTATATCTTCAACTCATACTCAAAGTATATTCTCTAACTTCTTGTTCTTCTTTATGTTCACCGGCTGTAAACTCCGGCAGAAAGTTCTGGTTGTTTGTCTACTTCTAGACTCTAGTCCTATTCCAGAACCTGAGTGTTGCTTGTACATCCATTTCACAGGTCTGACTCATTTGCATGCAGACTGTTGGTTCCTTGCCTCTCAGGCAGATGTACTCTGACTTCAAAGGAAGCTACCAATTAGTCGACTCTTAGACATGCTTCTGGGCAGGCAGTGGGTCTGTTCTTGTTTTCCCCACAATGGAGCCGGGAACCCGCACAGGGATACTCTCTAACTGATCAATAAAAGGGATAGTTATCTTGTTTTGAGACCAAATTCAGCAGAGAACAATTCTTGAAACAACATTGCACAACTGATACTATACTATTCTATACACATTCAATGACACATGGCAATCAGTACATGACGTTAGAATTGGGAAGGTAGATGTAATTTTAAAAAAATAGGTATGTCTGCTTCTATTATTATGTCTGTGACCAAGACTACATACCCGGTACTTCTTCATAAACTCTTCAACCGTGGAGAAATCACTCTGGACCTGCTTGAATGCTGCCTTATATTGCACTAGTAGTTTGGAGCATGTGGCTGTGTACCTGTAGAAGACATCAGAGATCAAATACAGATAGTCCTAAAGCAGATACAGCTGTTGTGATGATGTCAAGTGTTAGACCTGTACATCTTTTGTCACATTGTAAATCTGAAATTTTTCCGTAGAATTCTTCTTCTTCTTTTTCTTCTTCTTCTTCTTCTTCTTAGCATTCACTGGTTGTAATCTCCAGTGGAAATTTATGGTTGTTCATCCACTTATAGACTCTGATCTTGTTCCAGAAGTTGAGTTTTGTGTGCATATCTGTTTTACAAATCTAGCTCTTTTGTATGCCGGCTGAAGGTTCCTTGCCTCTTAGATAAATGCACTCTGACTCTGAAGGAAACATTCTAATTAGTCACCTTTTACAACATGCTTGTTGGGAGGTAGTGGGTCTAATCCCCTTCCCCTCAATAGGGTCCCAGACCCCACACAAGAATTTCTGGTAAAATAACTGAGACCATTAAAATTGTTAGACCCAGAAGATTTCATAAAGAAAAAGAAAACAATAGCACAACGTAAAAAGCATGTGCACATTACTTTCATCAGACACAGACAAAAAAAGCAAGTGACGGACTAACCTGAGGCTTTTGGTGCCAGCTCCATATCTTAAGACCAGCAGGCACACAAGATAAAGCCTGTTTCTGAGATGTTACGATCTGTCTGTATTACTTTTTATGGTGGTATAGAATTGAGGTAGAGGGGAGCTTCAGGCTAAGGAATGAACTCTTTTGGTACCAAGGAACTCATAGTACGAACATTGGTTTATGTTTATGTGGTACACATTTCTTTACTCTTTATGGCCCATTCCTCTGCTATGTTTATGCATTCTAACTCAATTATTATTCAAACTTTTACTGCCCCAAAGCTGCACTTTTCAATAGAACTGAAAAATTGGTGTTCTAGGGTACATACAGCATTGAGTGGGTACAGGCAAAGTCCTGGGAAGTAAAGGCAGCTGGCAAAATTTTTATTCCGTCACCCACCAAATGCTGATTGGTCTATAAAATATAGGTCTAGCCCTATATGCCTAAATATGCCGGAAGGCATGAAAAAGGGACCTTTACTTTGGTACACACAATAATTTAGGACAGACAGAGCGGAATTAATAACTATCTGGGACTAAAAGTGTTAGGCCACGTGGCCAGTGAAATCATCATGGACTGTGCAGGTAAGGATTTTTCCTTTTTGTAGGGGTTACAATGGCAGTTTCATAATTATGACAAACTGGATTCGATTCAGCTGCAGGCGATCTGGCAGCAGAGCGGCGAACTGTTCGGAAAGTAATAGCAAAACTACTGATGTCCTGTGCAGGATTTACAACCAACTTTTGGCACTCAATGGGTTATATGCTCAATATAATTTCAGCCTCTTTACTTCCCAGTCGATTTTCTAACATGTGACAACGTTCATTTTTACTACCCTGTGTAACAGACATATGTGCCTAAAGTTACTGTTTAATTTAAAGAAACATTTAGCAGATTCTGGATGAACAATGTTGCCAACTCATATAGACTGTCTACTTTTAATGGGTTTTTTATTTGTTTATTTTATTTAGCAGGATAAGGCAGTAGAAGACATTAAAAAAAAACTTGAGTTAAAACTTGCTACTTACTCTTTAGCTAGCACTGCATCTCGGATGTAAGCCTTTTCCAGACTTTGGAGAGTGTTTATAACCGCATACAGATCTGCCATGTTGTCATATCTGACAAAAGCCAGAATAAAATATTACAGATACACATGTTTAAAATAGCATCTAGCATTAATTACTTGCTCCTAATAGCATATTATTATTTTAAGTGGCAGGCTATTTCAGACTAATTCCCAATGAGAGCTGTAGCTTTGTTTCAGGCTGATAATAATAAATCTGAATGACAAAAGTTTGTCTTTCACAATTACTAATCTCTGACAGACCACATTTAAAACAAAAAACGTCTCTAATAAATCACAAATGAGTATACAAATATTCCCTTTTAAGCTAATGATTTTGGACAGGAAATTTCAACAATAAAAAATAATTCATACTACAATCATTATTATGGAAGCCACTGTGGTTTAGCGGCTTCAGGCTTGCCTGCAGGCCTGAAGGTCACGGGTTCAAATTCACATTAAGCTGGAAATTCTTGGGTACCAAGTAAAGTCCAATAAGTGAAGTTGGCCAGCATGATGTTGATCCCCTCCCTACAGAATGTCGACTGGTCTATAAAATATAAGTCTAGCCCTATACACCCAATAAACCTAAATGCGTAGAGAAGTCTCCTTTATTTACCACCATTTTTATAATGTAGCAACTAAGTTGGCAGACTGATTGATTTGATAATTAAGAAAATAAAACAGGACATGGATTGGTTCCAAACGTCACTCGGGAGGTTATTTACTCACTTTTCCCTTTCTCTTGCTGTTCTGTATAATTTGACTTCCTAAACAAAAAGAACAGTACATGAGACATTACCAGTAAAGTAAAAGACCTTTTTAAGCTCCTGGCACATCTGGCATATGGTGCTAGACCCATATATATGTATAGACCAATAAGACTTGATCGAGGAGGTGGTTAACAACACCCAGGCAACCTTTGCCTGCCAGAACATTTCTTGACACCCACCGAAGGCTGGGTTAACCTGAAAGCCAAGCTCAATTATTTAGAAATCAGTCAATGTGCAGATTCAAACCCAAGACTTTCAAGCCGGTGAAGTAGTGTCTAGCAGCAGTGCTGCCATAGCTCCCAATATGATATTAGTATTATCCGGAAAAATTAATCAAACATTACTTGAATCCAGCCATTTGCAAGGCACGCTCAGGAAGGTGGAGTCAGTTGTGTGTTTTTTTTTCTTCAGGTGGAATGGGTTGCGTAAATCTAGAGGTGGCAAGAGTCACATGGATATTTCGCTCAAGCCATGTGTTCATGTTTGGGAATCAGGAGGTAGATGGGCTGGCTGGATTGGCCCCCACTTGGGATGTACTTAACTACACAAGACAGAAGCGATCTCTCGCTTGTGGGACAAGGTAACAAGTAAAATGGAAGATACTGAAAACCCGTATCTGGAGAGAATGATGCAGCGGGGAGTGTCTACAGGTTCTGGCTGCCACTGAAGACTCCGGGAAAAGGCAAGATGAGTTGTTAACCAGATGACAATGGGTACCATCAATATGGAGATTTTTCGCTGGCTGTTGAGGAGGAAGTCGGAGCTAATATTAGCTTGTCCTGAATGCTGTGATGTTGAATCTTTACCCAGATGTACCAGATGAATCAAGTCAAAGATGCTTCTGTATCATAGTAGTACATTATCTGTTGTCCCAGTGTCTATGTGTTGAAACTGGCTCCAATGAGGATTGTTTTTGTGGGTTACCTGTTTATGGAATTGACCCAGCCTCATAAAATGATATGGATGAACATGTTGCAAGGCAACTGGGTTACAGTGACCATTTGTGCTGTATAATCAATAAAAAAAAGGTCCTTGAACCACATTCTTCATGCCAAGGTGACACAGGAAATGGGTTCCTAACCTTCATCTCTAGTATTCAGTATTATTACTTATTTAATAGTCGCTCCTCTTCTATCCTGGGATGCAGAGGTTTGCCAGAGAGATCGCCAGACTTCTCTGTTAGCAGTTATTCTATCTGCCTTTGTTCCATTCCAGTCCTCTGTCAGCCAGGGACTGTCAAATGTTGTCTTCCCAGCAAACCCAGGGATGCCCTGGTGGCCTGGTTTACTGGTTCTTGACCTCCCATGCCTGCTATTGAGGCCAATTCTCTCCAATTCTGCATGCATCCAAACCATCATAACTGTGACTGTGACTGATCCACTCGAGTTTGTAAGGCCTGGGTTTTAAGATCCTGACATACTGTCTAACTACAAACCTTGTAACTTGTCGTCACCTGGACCACTTTTCTCAGATATCCCATTTCTGAGGCCTGAAGCTGGCTTATGTGGGCTGTTGTCATTGCCCATGACTCACACTAACAGATCAAGACTAGTGCATAGGTAGAGCAGTAAACAGCCATTGATGTCGTCTGAGAAGAAACCTTTGGTTTATGGCCTGGAAAAGTCTTCCAGCTGCTGTTTTTTGAGTGGCCAGCTCTGTCCTAATGCTCCATTTAAATCTAACCAGTTATAAAACTCCAAGGTATTTGAACTGGTTGACCTGCTCCAATGCATACTGTCCAATAATGATCAGGTGTTTCTTGTGACTTTGTGACTTTGGTTTATGGCCTGGAAAAGTCTCCCAGCTGCTGTTTTTTTGAGTAGCCAGCTCTGTCCTAATGCTCCATTTAAATCTAACCAGTTATAAAACTCCAAGGTATTTGAACTGGTTGACCTGCTCCAATGCATACTGTCCAATAATGATCAGGTGTTTCTTCTAAAAGTTTTAGAGATACTTATGGTCATCCCCATATTCTCAAGCTCTTCCTTCCAGACAAGTAAACTGAATTGGAGATGTGGCCTCTGATTTAGCTATCAGGGACACACTGGTATTCAGTATTCTTGCAACAGCGTCCAGGGCTGTAGATGTCGTATCTTCTGGTCAGTGGAGCACACCAGCTATTTCCACTTGACAGCTGGATCTAGCCACATAAGTACTCATACTGAAAGGGTGAAAGGGATGCACTCATAAGTCCATTGACCAGAAATACCATTCTACAGTCAAGACAATTGAGCATGACTGAAGAGGCATAAAACACAACAGATCCAGAGGAGACAACTTCGATTAAAAAAATCCCAAACCTAAGGTGGACATACGTGCCAATGGGCTGAATGGCTGCAGGTTATGCAGTCACAAGCGTGGAACGTCTTTGGTGGGAGGGGTGGCGCCAGGCAATTTCAACAGTAGCTTGACTGCACACCTGTCTTTCCTTTCAATGCTGAAAACATCCCCTTGTCACCCCCCCCCCCCCTTTTCCCGTTGCACCATTCTCTTCAGAATGAGATGATCTATCTGTGACTTCACAATGTTTACTTGCTTCCAAAGGGATTTGACAATATAGATTGTCACACATCAGTTTCAGTTTACCCCTAAGTGGTGCAGAACCAGCCAATATGTCTGCTTATTCATTTACTAATACACTGTCATTTGCTGGAGAAAATATACAAAGTACGCTAACTACCAGGAACCTCTGAAGCGATACCTGCCATAGAGGTCTATATATAAAATTCAGCAAGCATTTGTCTAAGGTTTGCTTCTGCTATACAGATTTTACCCAAACATTATAAGCTCTCAGCCCCACCTGCTTTCACTTTTAAACACAACAAATTTTTATTTAGTTTGCATTTACAGCATGCACAACAAAAACATGTAAAAACAACAGTCAGCACAAAAGAATTATTTGGCACATCTTTCATTAATGTTCATTATTAACTCAACAATAACAAAAGTAACTCTGTTCTGTCATTTTTCACATGTTTAACTGAGATGTAATAAAAAATACAATGTAAAATTTACTTTAACGCATTAAAATGGGTGTCAATATTATTTATCCATGTTATGCGTTTTTAACTTCGCTGTCTTTCATAATGCCATAAGCGAATACAAGAACCCAGAAAATAACAATAGACAATTATACCTCATAGAGCCCAGGATTGTTTCCTTGACCTTTGAACAAAAGAAAGATAAAAAAATTGGTCTCATGATTATCTTCAGGCAATTACAATTGTAAACAACACTACAAGAAGACATTAAATGTATGATAACTCTCCTTGACAGCTGCAGTCAATAAAACAGGCAAACAGTAATCAAATTTCTCTGGTGATACCCCTCCCTATCCAAGATGTGGAGTCATACATCTAAGTGGGAAGTTAATGTAGATGAAAACAGCAGAGATATTACAAATTTAAATACAAAAGGCAAGGAGCTTTCATAGCCCTAGAAAATTAATGGAAGTCAAAGGAAATTTAAATTAATACTAACTTTAAAAAGTTTAATTATAAAGTCAAAACAGTACTGCTGTATGCAGGAGACACATGGAGAACAAGTAAAACAATTACTAATGAACTACAACCATTCACTAACTGGTGCCTATGCAGAATAGAGAGGATATAAATGATAAGAGAGAATTACTAATGTTGAGCTTTGCGGGAGAACTAAACCAATTCCAGTAAATCCAGAGGTGAAGAAAAGATGTGTTGGACAGGAAACATTTTGGGAACAATATAACTAGAATGTCTTTGCATTGTAACCTACAGGGACAAAGAAATAAAGGCAGACCCCGTTCCCCCACACCACCCCAAAAAAAAAAAACATATGGAGAAGGGAGCTAGAGAATGAAGTCAAAAAGACAGGGAGGAAATGGAGTGAGCTGTATGCAATAACAAAGGATATGATGACTTGGTGTGAGTTGGTTAAGGACTTATACTTCAGTGGGAGATAAAGGGCAGAAAGTGAAAAACAAGGAAAAAGGTGCAGAAATGCAAATCCCTATTGAAGGAAATTTATAAAATGTATCCCCACCGAGTCAACCCAGCTTAAAAATAAGAAATCTTTTGGGAATTAAAGATGCTTTCCTAGATATTAAATGTGTATGTGCACATGTGTGTGTGTGTTTGTGTACGTTGTTTACATTTTTCTTCTTCTTTTGTAAAATTCCATTGTGATTATATTTTTAAAGAGTAAATATTGTAACTGAATTATACAATTAAAAAGAGGCAACATTCCCCCCCCCCACTATACTATTTTAAAACTAAAACATTCAGTTATTAATATTAATAAGTTAACATTTGCCAGTCAGTGACTCACTAAGAGCTGGGTTTTCGTATGAGCTGTTAAAATATTAAGACAGATTAATGGTATCTAAGATCTTAGCACTCTTCCGACTACAGATCCCAAATTATTCACTGCAATAACATCCCTTAAAGAGCCTCAAGAGGGTATGTAGTAAAAACTATTAGGCCATCATCATCAGTTTCTAATTCTGCCGTTACTGCTCAGTGGATAGCAATGTTTAGACATTAAGCTAAGTGATATGGGGAGGAACAGTTTTCGATCCATTGAAGCATCATGGGAAGGAATAAATTTTGATCCACAGTTTATGCGTCATAGGGAGGAGTAGTTTTTGATCTGTTGAAGTGGCATGTGGAGGAATATGGTGGCTATCCTCCAAATAACAGTCGTAAATTATCGAGGTGGAAAATATACCCTAACAGGCCCTCAGTCACGTGTCAATTGAGCACTTCCGTCGTCTTAAAATGCGTGCTTACGGCGACTTCCGCCACCGCCGAATTGCGAACTTTCGGCAACTTCCGCCACCGCCAAGAGTGTCCCCCACGCCACGGCGTTGATTAGGGCTAAACTAGATGGCTAGGACTCACGAGCAGCAGCTACCGCATCTCCTGCAGCTGCCTTCATTTTATTTGCTCGTGAGTCCTAGCCATCTAGTTTAGCCCCAATCCACGCGGCATGAGCGGCGTGTGGGACACTCTTGGCGGTGGCGGAAGTTGCCGGAAGTTCACAATTTGGTGGTGGCGGTATAGTCCCAAGAAGTGCACAATTGACACGTGACTGAGGCCCTGTTAGGGTATATTTTCGGCCTCGATAATTTACGACTGTTATTTGCAGGATAGCCAATACTGTTTTATTCATTGTTCACATTTCCCATTACCCGCTTTTTGGGTTCCAGGGCCACATGTTTGAGGGAAAAAAACGAATAGATCCACTGAAACCTAAAAAGCATGTTGTAAAAGGCGACTAATTAGGCCTTTGCTGAAATCAGATGTGTTAGGGCGAATAGCGTAGATATCAAGCCTAGCAGTAAACCACAACACAATGTGCCAACCGCCCTTTTTAGGGCTAAAAACATTTATCACCTGACGGGGAATCGAATTCTGGTATCCCGCATGACAGGTGGAATACTTACAACTGTACTACTGAAGACTTGAGACTTTGGCTCAAATGAACTTATATAATAACGCGAAGCAAAGTGTGTTGTGTTTCTGTTCCATATTCTTAACTATATGACCTCTTGAGGCCCTGAATGAGATTTTTTTAACAGTGAATAATTTGGGACAAGTATTCAGAAGAGTGCCAAGATATTTTTAGTTATTTCCCCAAAACAGATTACACAATATTATTATCATAAATATGTAGATTTAAAAAAAAAACCATTCCCTTTATATTATTTAACAATTCATTGAGGAATGGTTACAACGTCTGTCTCTTATGTGGGAGACCCGAATTCGCCCCACGATAAGGTGATGGGGTTTTTCTGTTGGTGGCAAAATCAAACATCCTAAAACTGGCACAGTCCGTGGCGACAGCACTAGCAAGGCGTCCCTAAATCTTTAGGCTCACGACTACCTGTTTACACCACCCAAGAAGTTGTAAACAGACAGTAGTGACAGTTTTTATTTGAACAATCCATCTAACATATAAAAATTAAATATATTAATTATTTCAATCTAACTAGAACCCAGACGGTTGAACAGGATATCTATTTTAGTACTTAACAGTACACCGCTGTTTACTATTTAACTTCAGTCATTGTTAGAAAGTGTATTCATACCCGCAGAACTCGACTGTACTTGAGAAAACATCGCTTGGAAAGTATTAACCAAGACTTATCAGTGAAAACTGAAGAAATCAGTAATAATTATACGACAATCCTGTTTAATAGAGCCAACAGCTGAAGCACTTCTGTCTGCTGCGATGGAGTTGACTCAGTACTCCAGAAATAGGATTCAACAATGTTTACAAAACAAAATTTAATTTTACTTCACAAATGAAGCTAATTCATAAGATATATTTTGTAAGTTATTATAATTAGTAATTGTTTGCAAACATTACATTTTTTTTTTTTATTGATGCTGTATTTGAAGTTTTAAAATGAAAATTTCAATATATTTTAAAAAATACAATGGAGTTTTATATTTGCAATTGCAAGATGGCGGCTCTCATGTTTTGACTTAAAGGTCAGAACATCAACAAAGACAGATCTGCATTATTGACTGATTTCCTGTATAATTATTTTTATTCTGTGGCCCTATAAATATTTATGTAACATGCAAAATCGGCACTAGTGTAGTTAACGTACCGCACGTCATCTTTAGTAAAATATCACAACATAGGCTGCCCACAACGTTCTTAGTTACTCAGTGAATACTGTTGTAACTTTTATCCCGACTTTTTGGTTCCATTAAGTCTTGCGGCGTCAAGATGAAATTCAAAAGTATAAGATGAAGTATAAGTACAGTAAAGGTCCATTTGTTCACGACCTTAGGCGTATTGGAAATATATATATTTTTATAGACCGCTATCCTCCGAATAACGGTCCCAAATTATCGAGGCCAAAAATAACCCTCACAGGGCCTCAGTCACGTGTCGGTTTCGAACTTCCGGGGACTATACCACAACCGCTCAATTGTGGACTTTCGTAGACTATACAGCCACCGCCGAGAGTATCCCACACGCCGCACACACAGCGTGAATTGGGGCATAACTAGATGGCTAGGACTCACGAGCAAAGGAAGCTTCAGGAGATGCAATAGCTGCTGCTCGTGAGTCCCAGCCATCTAGTTTAGCCTCAATCCATGCCATGTGAGTGGCGTGGTGGATACTCTCGGCGGTGGCGGAAGTCGCCGGAAGTACACAATTTATTACCCACTTATGGCTGGGTCAACCTGGGAGTCAAGGTAATTTTTGAAAAAAGTCCGGCTCGAGATGAAGTATAATTTACCATAATTTTACGGAAAGCTTTATAAATGGGGATTCACATGGACTCTGTTATTCCATCTGCCCATATTTTGCCTGGTCGGCCTCCTCTTCGCTTCCAGCCTGGTCTTTTCATCATTGCTATCTGTGGTATACTGTTTGTTAGCATCTACATTATATGGCCAAACCATTTTCATTTGTTGTTTTCAATTAAATCCAGAGCTGCTATGCCTATCCTTATTTTCCTTTGAATTTATTGTTTGTGATCTTATCTCTTTTTGTTATATTAAGAGCCCTTTATAATTTGTAATTTTGTTTTCTGTTGTTGTCCAGTTCTGGCATTGATAGCAGAATTGTAACTAATTTTGATACTAATGCCCCCAAATATAATGACCACCAAGGTTCCGACAGATATGGGATGTGTCCCTAACACATTATTCAGTCATTATGTTAAATAGTACAGTTTTACACAGAAGAAGAATGAATGTTCAGTTTACAAATGTATTTCTAAAAATTACATTTTGAAGAACATCTTAAACCCTCTGATTTATACTTATAAGTATAGTGTTTTTTTTTTTTTTACTAGAAGAGGTGCCAGTAGTCACCATAAAGTGTCTGTTACAATACTGCCACCTTCTAACAAATCTTCTGATGAACCCTTAAATACCAAACAGCGTGGTAGCACAATCAGAAGTAACAGACAACTAGTATTTCTTCAAATATTATTAATATTAATATTTTCCAAGGCAATTGAGATGACTTATGTTTTAGTGGTCATGAATAGACAAAATAACAAATCTTGAAGAACAAAAATTTGCCTTAAAAAAGGTACTGGTACTGCACACACCCCCCCCCCCCCCCTTTTCCCAAGTAACCCTGCTAATGAATAATTTTAAAATTACTGTGCTGCCATACCATTTCTCTGGACAAGAATCATATCAGGAAGATGTCCCAAAACCATTTAATTATGCAGAATAATACATTTAACAAGCAGAAAATAGAATTAAAGCTACAGTTTTAAAAATATAATTTAGTGAATCAGATTCTAAATAACATGTTAAGTCTTCAAATTTGTCCTTGTAAACAAGATTATACCAAATATTCACTGTGTGGGTTCCGAGGCTATATTTTGGAGAAAAAAAACAGGAATAAACTTATTAGACTAATTAGAGTGTTTCATTCAAAGTCGGAGTGCATCTACCTGAGAGATGAGAACTAGTAATCTGCTTACAAATAGGCTAGATCTGTAAAACAGATGTGCACATAAAACTCAAGGTGAACGCCCACCAGTGACATTATATCTGAGTTAATCATAATTGTTATGAAAGGAAACAAGTAGATGTAAGCAGCTGAAATACTTCAAAGCAATAATAAGAAACAATGTCCTGATTGAATAAATGGGTTTTCTACTAGAAATATGAGGAAAATTTTCATTTTTATGTAAGAACCTTAAGTAAACTTGAATAAGTTATTCTTTGTTGTACATAGCAGAGAATCACTTGTGAATATTGTATGTATTTATTTGCTTGTTTCCATCTTAGTTCTTTTGAGTCCGGACAATTAAAACATCACCAATCATGTCGCTGGCATCACAGATGTTTACTTACATCCGCACTAGATGTCAACTGTATGGTCAAAAACATATTTTAAAACACTTTGGCATTAGAGGTATTGTATGTCCAGCACATACTTTTTCAACAAACTCCACATCAGAGGCCAACAAGGGAAACTCAAAAAGGAAAGTGGTTGATATCTCTGAGAATCCATTTTTCGACAAATACAAATCAAAGCTTCAATACCTGCAAAGGTAAGGATTAAATAATAAGTAGCTTACATTTGTTCTGGTAATAAATTTATTAATCACTCTCTTAACTCTTTGAATACCAAAAAATACTGCATATATTCCTTATATATATTCCTTATTCATTCCAAAGATTGTGAAATTTTCATGCTGCATCTCTGAGACTTATGTTATCTGGCATATCTCCTAATTGGTAGAAAGCATTCGGAAGTCGCAGTTAACCTCCATCATCTGATGTACATACCTGGGCATGCAGGAGTAAATGACAAGTAGTGCACCACTGCAAACAGTAAAAGATGCAGGGTCAGAGCTGATATCATCCAGTGCTATACGGACTAGGTTGGGGGATAATGTTGAATCTCTTGTGCTAACTGAGGAGTTAAGTTTGATGAACCACATCTATGCCGTCTTTGGGGTAAAAATAGGAGATACTATAACCAACTTCTCATTAGAACAATGAATAGAGGTATCAGAATAGAGGTGGCTGCTGCATCTGAGGACTGAGCACACTTGGAAATACCTAATGTGCAAAGATGTCCATTGGGATAACATATCATAACTTGTTATATTAACCCTTTGTAAAGCTTCAGTATTTTAGCCACGTTAAACATGGTAGCCGGGAGAAAGGGGTGATGGATAGTACAGTTCAGGCAGAAGCAGGCCTCCATGAAGATGCAAACAGGACATTTAATCATTGGCTTTGAAAGCACATAGGGCTGGAGAAAGAGGGATGAGACTTTCAGGCATGCCATGATGAGAGCGACACGTTCTTTGGAGGACCTGCTGATTGATGATGAGTTAGTTATGTATCCTTTACAGGATGTTGCAGAACCAACCCCAGCCTTTTTTTTGGCTGTTGTTGTTTTTCTAGGCAAATTTACATCCAGTAGTTTGCCATTGCTTTCTAGATGATCAGCTTCTCGATACCGCTGTCGAAACCAACGCAAGGCCCACAGCTGGGATAAAACCCGGCATTACAAAGTGCGTTGGCAAGGCCTAAGCCACAGATACCGATAAATATGTACACATATATATATATGTAGGTAAATAATTATTGTTATTATTATTTGTATAACTTGACACACACTGTGACTAGAACGCTAAACAAGGGGAATAGGCAAAGACAGGCACAATACAGCTGGATGTTTTGACAAAAATTGTCATTGAACATCTCATCAGGCATTCTAATGTGTATAATCACAACCACAACATGTCACAAACAGGACGGGGAGTCTTAGGTCCCTTCTGGTCCCTCCCAGCTTGTCTTGTAATGTAGCTTCATTAGGCAAAATCTCCAGTCTCTTCCTGGATTAGTAAAGCAATCCTGCAGTATATTCTCAGAAGTCTATCTGTCTACTCTACATAGACAGGTGGCAGATGGGAAACAGTCTTTTCCCATTGTAAATTTAAATAATGCGGACACAAACAGTAAATTGCTCAATTTATTGCCGGCATATTTCACTGCATCTCATCAGAGTGAAAACAGAGTGCCCGAACATATTCCTAAATATTCCACACACACACAATTGAATTTAGGTCTTGTATGAAGGTCAGCCAAGAAAAGAGAACCCAGTTCTTCGACAGAACTTCATTTGCTTGACGCTGGACATGGAGTTGATAAGGCATTAAGGATTGTGTCTTCAGAATTATTTACCATACATTGAATAGACCTTTGTTAAAACCAGCCAAGGCCGTATAAATAAAACTGAATGCTCCTATTTTATGCAATCAAAAAGAGCACATGACAAATTTGAAGTTACCATGGCAATCACATGTCTTGAATTTTCAGTGGGAAAATGTACAGCCTAACTTGAAATTGACAATGTGATTTTGTATTTCAGTGAAAGGATTCATTTGTGTGCTTCATTAAATGTTGATTTAACTCTGTAAAAAAGCACCTAATGAGATACAGCAAAATATTCCGGGCAGTAAATTGTGCAATGTATTGTTGTGTCTGCAATATTTAGATTTTTCTGTGCCTATTTTATGTAGATGTGTGCTAAGATGCAGTTTCCTGTTCAAAGCCTAAAAATTTTTGTTTGTTTTTTCCTGTACTGCTTTGTAATGTCCATATTTTTTTTTTTTTTTTTTTTTTCCATATCCCTTCCTCTTTAACAGTTTAAAGACATTTAATTAATTAGTTAATATGGGCTTTTGAGCTGTAAAGCTATAGAAAGATACCATGGACCAAGAAGAAAAGAAATACTGCCAACCTAAAATATCTGAACAATCAAGGAAGATAGGCTAGTGAACAGCATCTTGTTTCATAAACTGAAATATATTTACTATATCAAGTGCCATGGCAGACTGGAAAAAAAATTAGTAGCAAAAGGCACGGTACCAGGAAAGAGAGGCGGTGTCCGACCAGCATGAAGATGGGCACAGTATAAAAGGGACACCTTAGGCAGGCCATATTGATTGCCTGCCTATATTGCGGCCCCTGGCAAAAGCCAGAGTGGGGCTTCAAATAACAAAAAATTACGTCCTAAGAAGGATGCTACATTCTTTACGTCCTTCTTAGGACGTAATTTTTTGTTATTTGAAGCCCCACTCTGGCTTTTGCCAGGGGCCACAATATAGGCAGGCCATCAATATGGCCAATTGTCTGAACGCAGTTTTGGGGACCTCCACGGTGATCCTCATCCGCATGGTGGCACTTTGTGTCATCGGGTGTTTATCGCTTGTGTGATGTCCTGGTAGGGTAGAAAGTCAGTCAGTCAAGGAAAGGGCATGAGCGGAAGAGACTAAGTTTCTTTCAGTCAGATTGTGATGAGAGGACCTGCTATGTTATGATGATAGAAACATGCTCAGCTGTATGTAATACAAATTGAGTCATACCCTACTGCAGTTAATACCATTCTGTTTTGTTATTATGTAATATTATTTTGTTGCTAATGCGGTACTGTTGTTTATTTCTACATGTAGTGCCAATCCAGAAGAATATAATGAAAAAGTCAAGGAATTATCAGAAAGATTCAAACCAAAAAAAGCAGATGTAAATGCAAGGACTGCGTCTTCTGACCCAGGCTTCAATCCCATACAAGTGACACCACCATCAGAAACAGCCAGGGCTGGTGCTGGCATGACATCTTCAAAGGTTGGTTAGTAGCATTCTCTTCACACAAAAAACGTATACATCTCTCTTGGTGAACTTCTGCGGGACAGTCCTGAGGTCATGTCTTGCAAGACCTTTCCCTCCTGGAGGAGCTGTGAAACAACGCATGGCCACGCCAATAGACCTGACAACTAAGTTTTAGGCAAACCAAAGAGACCTCGAAATGACATTCCAGTTTGTGGTCTAGTTTCTGGTTTATGGATTAAGTGTAGGACTAGAGAGTGCTACAAATGAATGAACAATCTTAATTTTCAAAGAGTCACAAATTGGGCAGGCAGGCTCATCTTGTCCTTTTAATCATTCCTCTCTCACACTACAGTTGTATTCTCTTTAGAAACATCTCATGTTAATACAGCAGAATACATGAGTTGAGTTGATTCAAGAACCAGTATCACAGCAATTTGAGCATTCCCAGAAGTGATCCAACAGCAGTCAGCGCAGAGTTCTAATACCAATGGTGCTGGTAGCACTCTGATTATAAGTTCATCTTGCCTTTTCTCTGAGCATCGAGTATCTGACAGATCCCCTCGTCACTCCTCGCTGCATCACTCTTACCAGTTTGAGGTTTCAAATTGTACACATGCTCCCCTAAGGTCTTGACCACATCTGCCTTATCATGCATCAGTATTCCACCAAGTTTTGCAGAGCCAGCCAGTCTGTCTGCCTGGAGTAAAGATTCAGACAATGCTCTTCATCTGTGACCTCCGAAGTGAAGCATACCCATCCTCACCTTCCTCAGTATGTATTCTTAGTCTGTTACAATAATGATGTCTGTATGTATCATGTTCTGTAGTCAGCAGAAAGCTGCAGTCACCTCCATAATATTAAGAGCAGGTAAAAGACAAAATCATGTATGGCACATGCGAGCATTTAAATATACATTCACACATATACATACATACACACATGTGCAATCATACATACATACATACATACATACATACATACATACATACATACATACATACATACATACATACATACATACATACATACATACATACATACACACACACACACACACACACATACATACATACATACATACATACATACATACATACATACATACATACATACATACATACATACATACATACATACATACATACATACATACATACAAATGTACGTACATACATACAAACGTACGTACGTACATACATACATACGTACATACAAATGTACGTACATACATACATACAAATGTACGTACATACATACATACAAACATACGTACATACATACAAACGTACGTACGTACGTACATACATACATACATATACATACATACACATACCCACACACATACATACATACACACACATATACATATGTACGTACATACATACATACAAACATACAAATGTACATACATACATACATACAAATGTACGTACATACATACAAACATACAAACATACATACAAACATACGTACATACATACAAATTTATGTACATATATACATACAAACATATGTACATACATACATACAAACATATGTACATACATACAAACGTACGTACAAACATACATACAAACATACAAATGTACGTACATACATACAAACGTACGTACATACATACATACAAATGTACAAACATGCATACATAATTTGTATGTACATACATACATTAAAAAAACAAGTCTGTCTCTCACACACATAAAACAGTCAAAAACCCTTTTACATGCATACATCATACATACACATCCCTTTCAAATGGCATGCCTAAAAATGTAAATTTTTTCCTTCTGATGGAAGAAGGAATTTGTGACAAAAGATCATGCCTTTAAAGACATTTAAAAAGAAATATATATTATTCAAATATTTTTTATTTATCTGCTACTGCATGCCTAATGTATGTGCTTGAGTTTAAAGACTTTCAACTCACTCAGCTGGAAAGAGAATGGTGGAAAATTGAATCACAGGGGGGCGGGGGGAGATGATGAGGGGATTTGGCAGACAATCAACACTCATGGGAAAGGCAAGACAGACAAAGAATCAGATTGCTTCAGGTACCATCAGGATCAAAACTGTACTGACTGCTGAAGATGGGGGACAGAGCACTTATGATACTGATGATTCTGGTTCTTAACTCACCTCAGCATAAAGTAACAAAAAATATACCTATTTTGACACTAATTTCTTACTAAGCATTCCAAGTCCTCGAGGTTCATTGCTGCTGATATCACCTGCCTCCATCATCTCTGTGATTAGTCTCACTCTTTCCAGTTGATGACACCTAGTGCTTGACTGACTGACATTCAGCCATACCAGGACGTCACACTGAACGGTAAACACCCGGTGACACAAAGTGACACCAACCACAAAAGCCGATGAGGATCGCCCGGGAACAGGTCCCAGAAACCCCTTCAGCCCATGGGTTGGATTATATTAGGGCCCCCGGCAACAGCCTGGGTAGAACTTTGATAAACCAAGTGCTTGTAGGTCTGCCTGTGTATTAACTCTCCACCGTCTTCCTGGTCTGCCTCATGCTCTACTCCAAGTCAATTCTTTTGGGTACACAGTATTCCCTGACACAAGTATAAATTAAATAAAGGTTTTTTTGAGACAATTTTGTGTTATTCTATTGTTGCACATTATACAGATGTTAATTCTGAATTCCCGGAAAATTTTGTTTTGTCTCTGCACAGGGCTTGGATTCAATACTGAAGATGGACTTGATTCACGACAAAACAGCAGAAGAAATTAGCAAAGTGAGTGCTGAAACAAAGATGTCACTTTATAATGTGGTCTGACAGTAAACTCTTTTTAAAATGTGTATGATTCATACTGGTAGTAAATGTGTATGGCAGAATAAAGAGGGATTTGAATGGGGGAAAAAGTTTGATGAGAAGGTTATCTCAGAATAGTAATCCATTTTATGTTCCTGACATCCTCAGGATTTCTTGTTTATTTTGTTGTTGTTAATTTTTCAGGTTTTGTTGTTGTTGATTTTTCAAGTTTTTTATTAATAGTAACTGAGCTTCAAAATGCAGTCAGCAATTGCAAACTTGTAATTTTGTCAAGGCATAAGCCATTTAAAAAAAAATATAAAGTGACGTTTCTGAAACAGTGATGTCATTTGGATGTTTTTGTTAGTGATATTGATTTAATGTTTTAGTATATGTTCTGTTGCCTTCTTTACAGATTTGGAATCAATACCACAGTGGCAAGGATTGTGTTTATGCTGTTCTGAAGGTATTGAAGAACTGATGACAGACTATAATTGTTATTCGTATAATAAGAAGTGAATGTCTTAAAGCAGTTTATAGCATTCTGAATGACATGTGTTAATTTTTCAAAAGTTGTCAAAAGTAATTTTTTTTGTGTTTTATTGTTGAAAATAGCTATTTAGTGCATCTTTACAACATGTCTGTATATGACACATTTTGTGTTGTTAAATAAAGCCATAGTTTGTAAATACAATTCTGAATTGACAAAAACGTATCATCATTGCTAATGTTGTATAGCTCTAATTTCAAAATTGGTGCATTTTATGGTTGTTCAGTCGCTTGGCAACACTTAGGTAGCCTCCTAGATTGTAAGTAAAGATGAAAATAAGTTTTTATGGCATACAGTGGTTTAGTGTTTGTACTTGTAGGCGCCAATACGATTTATATAGTGAATTATGCATGACAAGGTAGATGTGATCAAGCCCTTTGGAAGCAAGTGAACAATTTGTAGGCATGAATCGATAATTATGATCTGGAGAGAATGGTACAGCTAGGAGTGACTAAGGGATCTGGTTGAAACTCTACACTCAGAGGCAAGGCGAGCCGGATATAATCAAACTGCTACTGGCACCATTAGAATTGGAATTCGTCTTTGCTGGCTGTTAAAGATGAGGACAGAGTGCTAATGTGAATGTCCTGAGTACTGTGGTGTCAGTTCTTAACTTACTTAGTTCACCTCAACTCAGCTCTTTATGAAGTAAATAAATTGCATTGAGATGCAGAAGATCAGTTGGGTTGATCTCATCAGAATGCAGCCACAATAACTACAGGCACACCTAAAAAGATCTGATGTGAGAACAGTAGGGCGCTGAGGAGAAAGAAGGTGGCTTTATGGACATTGCACAGCCACACAAAATAATAATGGTCAATGCCACATTTTGACTTAGCCACAAGCAGACTAAGACATTAATAAAAACTAGTATCCAAGAAAGGTGGCTAGATATCCACACAATTTTCACCTCATCTGACTTCATTGCCTCACAAGAGAAGGACATTCTATCATATTCAGACTAAGAATAGAACTATAAAGACTTCACCAACATGTGTTCCAAGTTGTTCAGTGTAGGAAACACGAAGATGTGTCCCTGCAACTTGGCACCAGAAAAGGCTGAGCATGCTCTCCAACACTGTCAACTGTATGCTGCTAACAGGGAAAGAATTTGGACTGCACTGTAGCTTTTATTAAGGCTACCACCATCCTGGTATAAATTTTTTGACAGAAGGATTGAAGTGCTGGACTAGAAACTGTTCCTCCAGATGCTTAATGTCAAAAGTGAAAGTTGATGATGATGAATAAATAATACTGCCTTTTACTTAAAGAAATATTTAGAAAGGGAAAGCTAACTAACAAGTAGAAACATGGACACATTTGATAGCTCATAATGTTATTTTATTTTGGGTGTTCGTTTAATTGTATTCTTTGTTCTCTTCATGAGAGTGCATAATTATTTTGTTTCATTGTTCATATCATATCCTGTCACTGTGTTTTTTTGTTATTGTTATACTGAAATGTTTATGTCAAATATAGGCAGAAGACTATGAGAATTTGAGGGAGAAATCTAAAGAATGTCCAGTTGTAAGTATTATTTATTTGTTTATGTGCATTTTATTCATTTCTTGTTTTTTAGTTATGCCTTGACATTCTAATTGAATGGTCCTATCCCAAAAGTCCAAAATGCTGTCTTGAGGATCACTACTTAATCATCATATGGTTGTAGATTGGTGCCAAAAAAATAAAGGCAACCAAAAAACTAGCTTTACAACTGTTTAATAATAATATTTAGTATTTTTGTACCAAAGTGAATGGAGAAAAAATTTCAAGAAAAAAAATTTAAAATCCTGTTTTAACTCATCATTGTTTTGTGGCTGTAGGTTGGTGAAAAAAAAAGGCAACCTAGTTTTTTTTCCTGACAGCAGTATAGATTAGCAAAAATGTCATAGCTTCATAACTATTTAACAGTTTGTAATTTTGCACCAAAGTAAATGTGAACAACAGATTTCAAGAACAAAATATTGCATAATCTTGTACATCATCATCAGGTGGCTGTAGATTGGTGCAAAAATAGAACCGAAAAATCACGTAGACGGAACACCAGTATAACTAAAAAGAATTTCCTGAAAATTATCCTGGACAAGAGCTCTGCCTCACTGTGAAATTCAGCAAATTCTGTGGCTATTTGCCATTTTGCACCAAGAATTTCTGATAACAGTGTGATTGAATTGTCAGTCTAAAAAAAACCACACAAATGTTCTTTTCCTAAACTGGCTATAGCTGGAATCGCACCTCGTTAAACATTTAGGATTAGATTATGAAAAGATTTTCACTAAACTCTAGGCTACAGTGCCATAATGTACACAATCTACGCTAACAGACACTTCTAAAAATACATACCTGAAGCACATACATGAAACAGTCTACACAAACTAATGTACTCATCTCAGACTGCAACAGATAATAAACAAAACAGCATCCTTTTAGTTTCGACAATGTTTTTAATGGCACTTTGTAAGAACTATTAAAGTCACAGTCATCAAACCTGTCATAAATATCTTCACCTTCACTTTCTGATTGAATAACATCAAGAAAATCTCCCATAGCATCAGAAATGTTCCCCAAACTGTGTCACTATGTTGGTTGGACTATCAGCAGCTTTTATGAAAACATCCTTCTAATGCATCATCGACATGGGAGCTTACCAAACAAATTAGTGAAATCTTTACTTTAAGCACTACAGAATTGTTTTCCTTAAAGAAACATAGAGAAATGAATGATCTAACGGTTTTAACTACATTTATCACAAAAGTCACGATTTTAACATGGCAGTGAGTGTCCAAAGTTACAATCGCAAGGGGAGCGATCAGCGTAGCCAGGCGTAACCATTGGCCAGTCACATAACATGCTTTCATGGAGTCAGTGGGTTCAATCAGATTTTGGCATTGAATCAGCATGACTAAGTGTGATGGGGGCCATGTGATTTGAAAACTTGAGAACTTTTGTTGTGTGAATTGAAGTTAAAGATGCATAATCTTATGAAGATCAGCAGAACACACAGGCCACTGAATATAAATGTTGGAAGTGCCAAAATCAAGCAAACCAAAGAGTTCAAATACTTGGGCAGTATATTTACAGAGGATGGAAGAATGGACAGAGAGATAGAAACAAGAATACAGAAAGCAAATGCTGTCACATACCAACTATCACCTCTGCTTAAACATCCAGATATAACCATGAAGACCAAAAGACAATTGATAAACACCATCTTCATTCCAACACTCTGCTACCAGTGCCAAACATGGACAATCAACAAGACCCATGAAAGAAAAATAGAAGCCTGTGAAATGAAATGTCTAAGAAAAGCAGCGAGCAAGACCAGACTAGACAGGATAAAGAATATAGACATTAGAAACACTGTCAAAACTACGCCATGTTTAGACTACATAGAACATCAAAGAATGAAATGGTTTGGACATCTAACCAGGATGAAAAATGATCAAATAACATCACAAATTTTCAACCAAAGAAGCTCAGGATATAAGGCAAGAGGAAGACCAAGGAAACGGTGGATTGACGGGGTCTCCGAAACCTGCCAAAAGCATGACCTCAGAACATCAGATGCTGCCCGCCTTGCTTATGACAGGAACTTGCATCTCCCCACAACGCTTAGCGGCATACGTGGAAGGAAAAAGTAAAGTAATCAATCTCCTGTTTCAATGATCCTGTATGACTTTGGTTACTGACTCTACAGTAAAGACTGGCTGCAAGGGAACTTCAGTACTCTATATCTCTCTCCCTCATTTCATACTCTCCAAGACCGTTGTTCTTCCATCTCTTAATATTATCCTCACATTTGTATCTCTGTTTACCTGTTGCTAGCTTGCCATAAACTTTTCCCTCCAATATGGATTTTATGGGTGCTTTTTTGTTAATGTGGCTGAAATATTGCCCTTTCTGTTTATATTTTCTTGCAACAACTCTTTTCTTTTTACATTATCTCAGAACAGCTGTATTTAATCATTTTTGTTTCCATGAAATGAGCCTATTTTTTTGTATATCCATATCTTCACATATCTTTGTATATCTCCAGAGTCTGAATTTGACTTTTTAATGGCTAGTTTATCTCAATTTTGTGGGTACCAGGGAACATATAATTGTTGATTTATAACTAATTAAACTGTTCTCTAGTACCAAATGAGTTTTTAAAAAAATATAAGAGAGCCTCATTCTGAAAACTTTCTTAGAACTGTCCAGCAGCCATTTTTGTCACAGTTCTGATATGCTGAATCTCCACATCATCTGTCACAAATCACAGATGGACAGATCACATAATTGCATAACCAGGGCTCAAGTGAACAACAAATAATAGTAGCACTAGAAATAACCGTAAGGAAGATAAAGTTGGTGGCGTCCTTTAGTTGCAAAATCAACATAATCATGAAACAGATCATAAATGGCTTGTAATGGGTTGGTTAAAGGCATTTGCTCCATTTGGCAGTGAAAGGAAGAAGAAGAAAGTACATAATAATAGTAAATAGGATGAGTTTGTTGTTATATAATAGTATTATACATAAATCTTCACTAGTGCAAGTAATAAGTAAGGGAAAAACTTATGTGTATTGATACAGCATATGTATGACAGTGCACATACTATAGGCATATAAAATACAAACTGAAACTAATGCAACATATCCTGGATTTTAAAAACAAAATATATAAACAATAAGAATGAAACAGAGGAGGTTAGAATCTGTACATTTTGATATGTTGTATGGAAGAACTCTTGTAAACATGTCAGACATGTCAAATTACAGAATTGTAGTGAATGTGATGAGTGTTATTATTTTAATATGCTAAATGGGAGACGGAGCTCTTGTAAACATGTCAGCCATGTCAGATTACAGAATGTTAGTAAAAAAAACCCAAAACAGTTGACAATGTTATACATAAACTTGACAGAGAAGTTGGTATTAACTCAATATTAAGTGCACACTGTGAAATAAATCTGAAATATACTACTTTATCAAGAGAAGATAGTGAGTGAATATATTTGACTGTTTTTTTTTTTTTTTTCATTATCTTCCAGTTTGTGTATCCAGTTCGCAGAGATGATGGTTTTGAATTCATTTTGTCCCAGTTTGACAGAAATGAAGTATACTTCACTCCATTAGGAATGTTTCAGGTGCAATTTTCAGTCCCTTTGTGCAAAAATCTGTACATGCGTCTGTCTCCATCATTTAATTATTTAATTGTGATGGCCTATGTCGGCATTTTAGTGTATGCATATGTAATGAAATAGTCATTGCCCAGTTGTCATGATGTAAAAAGAATACAGAAATCACTTCACATTTATTCTCAACTGAATAGATCAGGAATCAGCATGAGATATCAAAGGACTTTTGCACTTGTGAACCAGCTGATACCATTATTAAGGCATCCAAACATAAGGATGACTGCTAAGAAGCAGATTATAAAATGCTGATTCATGCTAAAACTGTGCTTTCAGTGCCAAACTTGGACATTATCAGTAGCTCACTTATGTACAGTTCATACCCATAAGATGAGATGCCTGAGGAAATCCGCCAAATTATTGCATTTGAAATTGAGTGAGAAATGATACTGTCAGGCAGATTAGGGTAACAGCACCTTGCACTAAATTCAGTGAGAAGCAGAAAATAAATGTTTGGGGCATCTCATTAGAATGGAGTCACAACAAGTACGAACATACGTGGTACACTAAAAAAAAAATGTGTTGTGAGACAGCGCCCAAGGTGAAAATGGATTAATGACATTAAAGACGTTATACATCCACATCGATTATTATTCTTAATGTAAGTACTTAAAGTAAAGGACCCTTTTCCATGCCTTCAAGCATATTATGCATATAGGGCTGGACTGATATTTTATAGACCAGTCGACACTCGGTGAGGGATGTGGTCAACATCACCCCGACGGCCTTTACTTCCCAGGATTCATGTAAGTAGAAACACTGTTAATTTTCATAAGGTCTTTGTTTCTTCCTTTTCTTAACTCTTTTAGTGCCAGGCAACATGTGATGTGTGTTTGGTTAACTCTTCCCCTTGAATCTAATTAGTTTCACCTAATGTATCCTTAACTTTACCAGTTTCACCTATTTGAAAGTCATGAATTTGTGATAATTTTTTTTTCATTATGGTTATTAGGCACCTATTGTGAAGTCTTTCAGGACTAAAGGAGTTAAAATGAATATCCGTGTTTCTCAGTTATGAAATTTAGAAACATCCTACTTTCTCGGTTACAAAATCAGAATGATGGCAATGCTTACTGATAATGATGTATGCAATTTAAAAAATAAAAATGAACTCAGAGTTGAGTTGAGTTGGACATAGGTGGACATAAAACCAAACTGCTACTGGCTCCATCAATATTGGAACTATTCTGGCTGCTGAAGATAGGGATGGAGTGCTTATGGAGGGATGGAGTGCTTATGGGAATCTCCCGAGTACTGTGCTAATGTTTGTTCTTAGCTTATCTCACCATTTTCAAAATATTCAAGTATAATTTTATTGTACTTTTCCCATCTTGTGTCATCAAGTAGTAATATTATCTCTCTCTCTCTCTCTCTCTCTCTCTCTCTCTCTCTCTCTCTTTCTCTCTCTCTCTCTCTCTCTCTCTCTGTATTTGCATTCATTTTTTTTAAAATTCAGATGGTGAGAGAAAATGCACCGCCATGTTTGACACTAACTCATTACACAGATTTGATAGAGGACAAGGGTGAGAAAACATTTCATCTGTAACAAATTATTATGAATATTTCAGTATACAATGCAGTGACTAGTAAAATTTACATTTTCTTTTCATTTGCTCTTCTGGTAATGTTTACACAAGAAATCTGATTTTAAAAAGAAAATGATATGTTACCGTCTTTAAGAATTCACTCAGTGTTTTGTGAATGTCTCCAACCAACCATGGATAAGTCAAAAAGAGAAGCAAGTAAAATCCGGCCAGCCAAGATGAGGGTAGGCTCTTCAAATAGAAGAAGTATGACACTGTGTAGAGAAAGCCGTAAGGAGTCCAGATCGTTGACATACCTCCTCTCAGCTAGGAAAACCTCAAGAATTGGCATCTGGAATGTTAGAACTCTCTATGATATAGAGAGAACAATGGAAGTAGCAAAGGAAATGAAACATTATAGATTAGTATTTTAGGGTTATGTGAAACTAGATGTACTAGGGCGGGGAAAAGTATTCTAAATCAGGGGAAACTATTTTGTTCTCAAGACACACAGAAGAAAATTCGCTCCACAGAGAAGGAGTGGCCCTGATGCTATTGAAAGAAGCAGACAGGGCACTAATAGAATGTGAAACTTTGAGTCCCAGAATAATAAGAGCATCTTTTAGAACAGTGAAACAGAAGGTGAACATGTCAGTAATACAGTGTTACGCACCAACAAATGATAAAGATGCATCTGTTAATGAAGAATTTTACATGCAGCTTCAATATATTGTAAATAATGAGAGAAAGGGCAATTAAAAAATTTTGATGGGTGACCTGAATGCTAAGATAGGATCAGATAACACAGGTTATGAAGAAATTATGGAAAGACATGGTCTAGGAGTAATGAATGAAAATGGAGAATTGTTCACAAATTTTTGTGCTGTAAACCAGTATGTTATTGGTGGAAGTATTTTTCCCCATAAAAGAATACACAAAGCAACATGGGAATCACCATACCATAAGACAACTAATCAAATTGACCACCTTTGTATTAACAAAAAGTTTAGATCATTCCTTTACAATGTTAGGGCTTTCAGAGGTGCACATGTTTTTACTGACCATTTCCTGGTGGTAAGTAAAATCAAGCTGAAACTAAAAAGATATATAACATCTTATAATCATAGAAACCAATATAATGTAGGTTATCTCAGGGATAAAGACGTTAAGGAACAGTTCTCAGTTACAGTCTGTAACAAGTACCAGGTGTTGCAGCAGTTAGCTGAAGATGTCAGCACAGAAGTCTGCTGGGATCAGATCAAAGGAATTTGGAATGAATCTTGCGTAGAAGTTCTTGGCAAGAAGGAAAGGAAACATAAAATGTGGATAATAATATCCAGCCTTTAGAAATGGAACTGGATATCAACTGTGAGATACCATTCAAAGAGGAAATTAAAAAAGCTATCAATCTTCTCAAGGAAGGAAAGGCGGCAGGCCCAGATGGTATATCAGCTGAAGCCATCAGGGCCAACATAAACAGAACTGTTGCATAGATTATTTAGTAAAGTCTGAGATACCAAAGAAATACCAGCAGACTGGAGAGAAGGATATCTTGTGAAACTGCCCAAAAAAGTTGATCTACAGGAGTGTGAAAACTATAGAGGAATTATGTTGCTGTCAGTTCCTGGAAAAATATTAAGTAGAATTATTTTGGAAAGATTAAAAGATGCTATTGATAAAATGCTAAGAGATGAGCAGGCAGGTTTTTGGTCAAAAAGATCCTGTACTGACCAGATAGCCACATTACGTATTATAATAGAGCAAAGCATTGAACCGAACTCACCACTTTACATTGGATTTATAGACTATAAAAAAGCATTTGACAGCATTGATAGGGAATCTCTCTGGAAATTGATGGGGCACTATGGAATCCCACAGAAAATTATCAACTTAGTAAAGGCAACATATAAAGACATGAAATGTCGAGTTCTTCATGAGAGAAAGCTAACAGATGCATTTGAAATAAAAACAGGTGTGCGACAGGGATGTCTTTTGTCGCCTCTCTTATTTTTACTGGCTATAGACTGGATTATGAAAACAGTAACTGCTAACACCAAGAAGGGAATACAGTGGACCCCTACAAAACAGCTTGATGATCTGGACTTCGCTGATGATATTGCTCTTCTGTCCCATTCACGGAATCAGATGCAAGATAAATTAAATATACTTTATGCGAGATCACAACAGCTTAGTCTGAAAATCCATTGGACCAAGAGGTGAGGAAAAGACACTGGCGTTGGATAGGACACACACTGAGAAAACAGGAGAACAGCATAACTAGAATGTCTTTGCATTGGAACCCACAGGAAGGCAAAAAAAAAACATGGGGAAGAGAGCTAGTGAATGAAGTTAGAAAGATGGGGAGGACATGGGAAGAGCTCCATGCAATGGCGAAGGATAGAACGACTTGGCGTAAGTTGGTTGAGGGCCTATGCTCCATTGGGGGATAGAAAGGCAGAAGAAGAAGAAAAGTATTCCTCATAATACATCTATTAGTCCATGGTATGCACAGATATTGTTAATATGAAATCTTCATTATTCAGTCTCTTGGAGTTCATGTTAATGATGTTTTACTGTAATTTGGGTGGGGGGGGGGGGAAACTGCGTGGTCTCGAGGCATGGTGTCCGCCTCGAGTGCTAGAGGTCCCAGTTTCAAGCCCTGTGAGAGCTGGGATTTTTTCAGGTGGACTTCTAGTAATTTTTCTAGGTCTCGAGATACTAAGACCGGACGCCCGTGCGTATTGTTGCACACACACAAAAATCCCTTGGCAGATGGAAATCGAAAAGAGTAGCCTAACGGCATTGCCCGAGCAAAATTTGGAGTTAAAAATCTACCCAAAATATTTCAGGATCCTCGCCGGTGCAACAGAGTTCATAAACTGTGCTGGGCTTCTTCAGACTTAGACTTGAGTTAAAAGAAGAAGGGAGCACTTATGGGTTACACCCATGGGCAATGATGTCAATCCTTTGAATAAACCTAAACATACTGTAATTTTAATTGTGTGCCATCTGTAAAGGTTAGTTGGCTGTAATGAAAATGTTCATTTTCTGCTGTCTTTTACCTATAAGATTAATTACAGAAATTAAATGTCCAAAGTCCAAATATTTTAGAGACACATACATCCTAAGTAAGTAAGTAAATTCTACCCCACCAGGACATCATACAGAGTGATAAACCCCGGTGAAACAAAGTGCCACCATGCGGATGAGGATTACTCGGGGAGAGGTCCCAGAAACCGCGTTTAACCGTCAAGCTATATTGCGGCCCCCAGGCTAAAGCCGGGGTCGGGCTTCAAAATAACGAAAAAGTGTGTTCCCAATGGAGAGGACCTTGGTTCATTTTACATGAATAACAAAATAACGAAAAAGTGTGTTCCCAATGGAGAGGACCTTGGTTCATTTTACATGCATCCTAACTTAGTGGCAGCTGGGAAACTGAACATCTTTTGATTTAATGTAACTTTTTTTTTTCAAATATTCGTAACTACAGGAATAGATATTTAACTTTTGTGCAGTTGACTTTTATTGTAAAGTATTTTACTATTGAGATTTTTGCTATAGAACATATATATATTTTTTTATTTTAGAATAATAATTATTTATTTCATCTTTAAAAATTCCACTTCAGATTCCTTGCATTGCATGACTCAGTGTTCTTTTATTCTTTCCTTAGGCATCGTCTTAATGAACGGGCAGTTTGATGAGAAAGTGTTGGTAAGCTTTTTTAAGTGTTTGCAGTAGAGGTTAACTATGGGCAAATTCTTTTACTTTAAAGACAAAGAATAAAAGAATAGAGGTCAACTATGGGCAAATTCTTATACTTTAAAGACAAAGAATAAAAGAATAGAGGTCAACTATGGGCAAATTCTTATACTTTAAATACAAAGAATAAAAGAATAGAGGTCAACTATGGGCAAATTCTTATACTTTAAATACAAAGAATAAAAGAATAGAGGTCAACTATGGGCAAATTCTTATACTTTAAATACAAAGAATAAAAGAATAGAGGTCAACTATGGGCAAATTCTTATACTTTAAATACAAAGAATAAAAGAATAGAGGTCAACTATGGGCAAATTCGTATCTTTAAATACAAAGAATAAAAGAATAGAGGTTAACGGTGGGCAAATTCTTATCCTTTAAAGATATATAAAAAAAAAGAACAGAGCTCAACTGTAAAGTTAACAGTGGGCAAATTCTTATCCTGTAAAGACAGAAGAAAGGAATAGAAGTCGAATGTAAAATGTGAAAAATTGAACCAAAAAAAAAAGAGACAGCGATGGCTCCTTTTCATGTCATTAGCACACCAGGTACACACTGGATGAGCGATTTGGTAAACCTTTATTTCCCAGAATATTTGACAGTACAAGTTTTTGGCTGGGTTGATCTGGCACAATAAAGAAGAAAAAAGGGAGTTTTTGCAGCAAAATATTGATAATGGGATAGAGCAGATACAAGCAGTGAGGTGGGAATATTAGAAGAGGGTAGGAGAATTAGTTGAAGTGTTAAAGATGGTTAAACCTTCATTGTCAGTGTCACAGACATATATTTCTGCCTATTGTTTGAAAACTGCTGCTTGACTATTGAAAGTCACTCACCAGTATTCTTCCGCAAGAATATCTTTCCTGGATAGGAATTTACCTCTTTAAGGGTTTTCTGTGTCAACTACTTAGTTTTGATGTGAATATCTCCATGAGTGTTTCATTCTTGTATCAGCTCAGCCAGAGCCAAAAAAGATCTCATTACAGTGCATGAGTTGTGAAGCACTGGTGAGGGTCCAGATATATATGTATACCAGATATCTTTTTGTCTTCCTTTTTTTCCCTTCAAATTTCAAATTGTACCTGGCCAGTATTCAGCCGACCTTTTCTGCTGAGAGATTTGTAATGCAAGCATAAGGCATGCAGCCCACCCCATGTTCGCCCCATCTTTTTAACTTAACTCTCTAGCTCCACTCTGCATGTTTTTGGGGTCTTTATTTCTATGCCTGTGTGGGTTCCAATGCAAAGACGTTTCAGTTATAATGTTTTCAGGTTTTCTCAACGTGTTAGGTTTTCTCAACGTGTGTCCTATCCATTGCCAGCTTATTTTCTTCATCTCCGGATTCACTGGAATTATTTGGTTCTCTCCCAAAGCTTAAGATTAGTGATTCTATCATACCATTTAATTCCCTCTATTCTGTGCAGACATTAGTTAATGAATGTGTGTATTTTATTTGTAATTGTTTTAGTTGTGCTCTGTGTTTTTGCTCCATACAGCAGTGCTCATTTGACATTGGAAGTAAATATTTTAAGTTTAGTACCAGTTTTAATTTTCTTTGACCTCAGCAAATTTCCTAGTGCTGTGATAACAACTCCAACCTAAAACAGGTACTAAGTAGTGTTGGGAAGTAAAGGCGGCTGACGTAAAATTGACCACATCACCGGCCAAGTGTGTTTTGTAATCCCTTTATCTACATTCCTGCCTATATAGGTGTATCACTCCACATCTTTAAGTGGGATGTCATAAAGAGAAACCAGTTTACTGTTTGTCTGGTTTATTTTCATTATCTTTGTCTTGTTTTAATGGATTTTTAGACCTAACTGTTGTAATTTTGCATGAAGCATATTTAATTTATCTGACTGCGTGAGTGAGATGCATGTGAAATATTTGTCACCAAGATCCGGGTCATCAAGCTGTTTTGTGGAGGTCCGCTGATTCTGTTCCTGGTAAAAATAGGACAAGAGGCATCCCTGTCGTACACCTGTTCTTATTTGAAATGATTCTGTTAGTTTTTCTTGACAAGAACATGTTTTCAAAATAGTAATAACTATTGAGCCATAGGAATTTTGTTAACCTGTTCTAAATAAAGTCAAGGACCTGTTTCCACACACTGAGGAGTAATGGGTGTCTAGTGCCATCATCATCATCATCATCATCCCATAACACTACGTGTTGTTGAGTCACCAGTTTCTGTTAACTGTCTGATCAGCTCTCTCCACCTTTGGCGCTCAGTTGCGATGGCCTTCATGGTTGCATGCCTGAGGCCTGTCCAGTCAGTCAGGTTCTGTAACCAAGTCTTTCTTGGTCTGCCTCTTCTCCTCTTTCCCTCTACTGAGCCCTGCAGTATTGTTTTTTAGAGGCTGTTAGATCTTATTACATGTCCATACCATTGTATTTTTCGACTTTTTACTGTAGTTAAAAGAGGTTCATAGTTGCCAATGTACAATAGTGCCAAGCCCCTTTTGCAAATTACTCTGCATTCAGTGGGTAATGGGTTTAGTATTACACATATTTTCTTCACTTCTCAAGATATGTTGTGTTGAATCAACATGGGAGCCAGGAAATCCTTTTTCTTAAATCTTCACTTTGTTGGAGACACAAATACCAGGCCACAAGCAAGCATGCCAACTACTTCACTACCATAACTTTTGCTTTTACAGCAAAAAGTGTGGGTGTTTGAGCTAAATATGAATTTTAATATAATTGGTTAGTCAGTAAATGCATTAAGTCATAGACAGAGAATTTATTACATCTGAAAGACCATAAATTGCAGTGCTTTGATTCACACTGTTAATGGAGAAAACAAGTGGAATGGCTTGACACAGTGGTCCCCAATTTGTTGTCTTTGGGGGTTTATGATATCATGGTACAACTCATGAAAGTCACCCCATCTCGTTAGTCGCATGATTTTGTAGTAGATTTCCCAGGACATTCCTATAGTCTTGGGGTGTCATGTGTTCCTCATTTTGACTACTTTAAGCACATCCACCACCGATGACAGCCACTGCCAACAAGCGTAAAAATACAAACACATTGATGATTTTATATTCACGAACTGTTGCGCCTTTGGCACTTCCCCCTGCAGTTCTTCTTCCTTGCACACAGGTGCCTTCAGTGCCAGAGATCTAATCACAACAACAACACATTCCAGAAACTATCGTTCACAGAGCAGATAGTTGTGAAAAGAAAGCTGTGCAGTTTCATATGGAAGACCTTGTCGAACTAACCCAAGCCTCTGTTCGGCACGCAAAGTAAAAAAAAAAACAAAAAAACTCTATAGCATTTACTCTTTTTTAATAAGACTTAAAAAGTATAGGGTCCATTGCAGACCTTTGAAAATAAGTGGGATCTGTGTGTCTTTTCCTTGACCCAATATATTGGACCACTTTTGTGTAAACAAATTAAGAGATGCTCACAGAAAATTATAAAACTGAAGTAAATTACCCTGGCTTTCACAAATATTATTACTCTTTAAATACGTTTTTCTCTGTCAACAGAAGCAACAGCTTGCCCTAAGTCTTGTTCAGCAAATGAGTATCTATTATGGCAGAAACTCCAAGTTTTACAATCTTGTTTACCGCTTCAACTATGAGCCACATAATTTTCAGTACCAGGAGCTCATTGATGCCTTGAAGTCTCTTCCCCAGTATGACATAAAATGAATGAGAGGGACTATAAATGATGTAGGTTGAACTCCTACAGAACAATGGAAAAAACAGGAAGTATCGGCTACCTTTACAAAATGACAGTACTGTTTCTCATAGCTGTTCCCTTGTCACCCTAAAATATCATTTGTTTATTGTAATAGCAGCTTTCAAAGCTGACTTTTACTTTGTGTTTTCCTACTGTCTAGTTTCTTTATCATCTGATCATCCTCATTGCACCTTGGACAAGACAGTAAGTGTTCCTATCCCATCTTCTTCCAATCTATAGTTTAGATAGATGCTAATCTGATGTACTTTTTGCAAGCAGTAACTGGTCAGTACTGATTTCTAGAAGTGGTTCTAGCAGAAATGAAATGTTCCTGCTGATTTAAATGCACATTACAGTAGCATATTAGTAGTACATTACTGCTGAATTTTTGTCTCATGAAGGGCATGCTTTGGGCTTAAAATAAATTATAAATAAAACTTTGGCATTGACAATTTTTGCATATCTTATGTTTTTTCTGTGAGAATATTTGTTATTATATGAGTCAGAAAGGGGGACTAATGTGATGATCTGGAGCCGCCTGCTGTGCGCTCCCCCCCCCCCCCCCACCTTTTTTTTCCTGTGTATTTATATATATATTTTTTTTTTAATTTGCCTTTTTCAGAATTGTCTTTTGAAAGGTTAACACCTAGTGATTCAAAAAGGGTTTCAAATGAGAATCCAACTACAGAAAATCCCAGAAACCCAGTTCAACAAAGTTATGTTAAGGCATGTGACAGTTACAAAGTAACCTGTAGTTCAGTTTGGGTGGAGTGTTAAAAAAAAGTTTTATTATCACTAAATTTTTGTTGTTTGTTGTAATCAGAACTCATTTTTCAAATGGACCTACATTTCAAATTCAACAAAAATAGTTTGAATGTAGAATAGAAAAAGACATTCCTGAAAGTTATGACCTGGAAGTTCTCGCCACCTGAAAGGGTCTAGAAGGCAGTGGGCTGAAATGTTCACTGAAGGGGAGACCACTTCTGATGTCTCAAGCCATCTGCTGTTCCCATGGAGTTTTTGCTACATGTTATTTATTAGCAGAAGCGTACAGAGCACACCTGTGCCTACCACTCTGCTTTTTTCCACTTCCACTTCTTCCTCATTGTAACCCTTTTACCCCTTTGGTTGCTAAAAACAAAAATAGGTCATGAACCTGTAGGAATTTCTGAAAAAATGCTTTAAAAAAAACAACATATTACTTAGGTAACTAATAATCTTTCTGTGAGTTTATTTATCTAAATTTGTACCTAAAAAAATATTTCAAGATATATTAAGGAGTGAATCAATAAACAAGAAGCAAGTGACGCATAAATGGAATACATCCCTAGGACCTAAAACAATATGTATGACGTGATTCATGTCATGACCACATGACATCTATCACTGAGGGTTATGGCAAAAGTTGACATTAACTTGACTTTTAAAAGCCATTAGGATTTAATCAAAACCTCCCTTAAATGCTGTTTTTAGTTCTGTATTCATTTCTTACAACTTCTTTTTTTTTTTAATGTTCACGGGCTGTAAATTCCGGCGGAGAGTGCTGGATGTTCGTCCATTTTGACTTTTGGCTTTTACCTAGACCTGAGTTTTGCGTGCACCATCTGTTTTACTGGCTTATCTGTGTGCAGTTCTCATTTACTGCCTATCCGGCAGATGAACTCCGACTTCGAGGGAAGACGTCAAGCCTATCTCTAGGATGACTGTGGTCATTGTGTTTTGTAGGACGAGATGTTGCCTCGTTTGTGTGGTTTCCCATTTGTCCCTTTATCTACAGGTGTTGCCACCTGGAAAACCCCCTTTAGGGGCAACCCTATGTAGAACGGTTAGCCCTCAAGTTAAGGCAGGGGCAGATCATGAGCATTCCCTGCCATCCAAAGAGGCTTCCATAAATGCAGAGCCGACACATGACGCTCTGGTTCTGGGCTCACCCAAGGAATCGTCACGTCCTGCACATGAATGCTGAACCTCACAACTGCATATTGAGCCTCCCTCTCGACGCAGTCTGTGCCTCCAGAGATCAGTGGGGAGCAGCCTGCAGGTCCAGGACTTTTGTGATCACACAAATAGGTACATTCTTCTTCATCGCACGTTAGACACCTTTAACATTGTTTTAACTGTGCACTTAGCACGACAGTATGGAGAAGCTTGCGTCAGGCATAGCTTCACCTGTTTGGTCCCAACACTCGGGCGAGTGGGGCCAGTGGATATGGACATTTGGACTTTTTTGCCAATCGTGCTTCGTCTCTCCTTGCTGCTTAGACCATTGACACATCGTGGTGCTGTAGAGTTTCTCTGATGTTATCTTTTCATCTTGTTCTTCGTCTACAACTTGCTTTTCGTTGCTCTCCTTTTTTGGTATATGCCTTGTATGGTATAGCGTCAGAAGATATTCTCACCAGGTGGGCAAACCATTTGATTTGCTGTCTTAGAATTTGTTCTGTACTGATTTTATTTAGTGTGACATCATTCCTGATTTTATCTCTTTTGGTCACTTCTACAGCCTTTCTCAAACACCTAATTTCCATGGTTACTAATTTTCTTTTATGTTTTGTTGTGAGTGACTACTGCTGGCATTGGTAGCATAAGGTCGGAATTAATATGTTCTGGTACTACCAATAACTGAGAAAATATAGCGACAGACTCCACAAGTCTCTTGATAATCACGTTATTTTCACTTTGGACACTTTAACACCCAGAGGACTGAACTGCCAACAGTTTCATCTAAAAATCCTAGGGGATGGAACGGACCACAGTTTTATTAAAAACCCTCCAGATACGGCCTCTGACAATTTTCCAGGTTATTTATTCTTCGATCCCTGCCTGGCCACTGTTCTGACATCGACATGGTTGCTTCGAGACACTTAGCTAAGTGATTTTGTGTATTTATGTGGTATTGTTTTTTTTTAATGCATGTGCTGATAAAGGCTCCATAGCCGTAACTTTCACATTTTGTCTGTGTTCGTTTTGTTGTGAAGCTTGCTGATATACTTTTTGTTCAGTCTTATATCTTTTCTAGATACTTCTTCTTCGTTCACCGTCTGTGAATTCTGGCGGAAGGTTCCGGTTAATCGTCCATTTTAACTTTTGGCTTTTACCTGGATTTGAGTTTTGCGTGTACAACCGTTTTACTGGCTTTTGTCGTTCCCTGCCTCACGGGCAGATGTACTCCGACTTCGAGGGAAGACGTCAGGCCTATTTCTAGGATGACTGTGGGCATTGTTTTGTGTGGGTCGAGATGTTACTTTATTTGTGTGGTGTCCTCTTTGTCCCTTTCTCCACAGGTGTTACCTCCTTTGGGACAGCCCTGTTTGGAACGGTTAGCCCTCAAGGAAAGGCAGGAGCAGATCATGGGCATTCCCCGCCATCCAAGGAGGCTTCCATAAATGCAGAGCCGACACATAACGCTCTGGTTCTGGGCTCAACCAAGGAATCGTCATGTCCTGCACATAACTGCTTAACCTCACAACCGTATTAGGCTTCCCGCTCGACACAGGCTGCGCCCTCCGGAGATCAGCGGGGAGCAGCCAGTGGGTTCTGGACTTTTGTGACCACACGAATAGGCACCATCTTTTTCATCACACGATTGTCATCTTTAGTGTACTGTTAGCACGACAGAATGGAGAATCCTCTTTATCTGTTTGGTCCCAACACTCGGGCGAGTGTAGTCTCAGGATGTGGACATTTGTCCTTTTCCCAATCAATACGATTTATGATGGTAGGATTTTGAGCTTGCTCGTGTGCCGTAGTATCCATTTTTGTCAGACATTTGGGCTTAACCAGCCGATGGATGGTTGCTGTCTTGGTGTACCTCAGCACGGTGGCGACGACGCTGAGGGTTGACAGGATGTACATGGGTAGAATCTTGCTGCTAGACGCCACCCACAGGAGATGTTACTCGTCTGTGCTGCGGGTAAATCTCTAGGTCAAGGGTTGAGTCTCAGCGACACAATGTTCTCCTCACCCCACAAACTTTTAACCGAGGGTTGTCATTTTAGTTGTACGTTTGGCAAAAACTTTACTCGTGTTCCTAATGAGTTTTGATAAGCGTTTTCACCCATGCGTCGGCTCTGTGGCTAAGTCGATGCGAAAGCTTCGCTTCGTAATGCCGGGATGCCAGGTTCGATCCCAGCTGCGGGCAATGCGCCTTGCGTTGGTTTCGACAGTGGTAGCAAGAAAGCCGACCGACCAGGAAGCAATGGCAAACTACTGGATGTAAATTGCCTAGAGAAACCACACAACAGCCAGAGGCTGTTAGGGTTGGTTCTGCAACGTCCTGTAAAGGATACACAACTAACTTTTTCACCCATGCGTTGGGAGGGGGGGGGGGGCTGATGAGAGCCACAAGAACACTACACCTCTGGGGACCGCCAACTCCGAGATCCCCTGACAGCTCTGTTAATGCTCATTTGAGACATTATCCATGGCGCACGACGAGGACGTGCTGCAGGAGTCTTACGTGAGGTTCCGTAAAACCAGAACAGTGCAGGACTGGCGCCCGAGTGACGTACGGAGTAACTCCTTATACACATCACGTTGGACTTAACTTTACCTCACACCTGTGACAGAAATCACCGCACCACTTTCTAGATACCAATGCCTGGCATTTTGTGATTAACACACTGCATGACAAATTAGATGTGGTCAATCAAGGCTATCTGAGTGCAAATGAATAATGCGGAAGAACAAATATATACTTACTAGGAGATCTGGCCGACATTCTTTATAAAAATCCCTGTCGTCGGGATATAACCTAGCGATTCAACAGGGTTTTTAAGACTTGAGCTCCAGTGATTCTCATCCGAATGGTGGCACTTTTGTGTGACTGGGTTTTGTCGCACGTTGTGCGGTCCTGATAGAGTTAATGACAGTCAAGTCAGCTGACACTGAACGCTCAAATGAAAGGTCTTTTTAAAAGGGTAGGAAATTATAAGGAAGAGAAAAAAAATGGGGTAAGAAAGAACAAATAGTTTATGTCAGCTTTACAAAATCGATCACAATGAACAAGCAAAAGACGTTGCGGTGATTAGCCTTCATCGGCGCATAAAGAACAACACAGCATACATACACAAATATGCATTAACTATGAAGTTAATAATGTACTAAATAATTGATACTCATCTGTTTCCCTGGCGATAATTTCGTTCAAGATGATGAGCAGAACAGGTACTGACCTATATATCATCAATGCGCAGACGGGAAGCGAAAACTGGGTCTGTATACCTGGGTAATGGGAGGAGTTGACACCAACAGACATACCAGTGTACACTGAGAGTTATAAAAGGGAAGGGGGGAGTTAGCCAATATGGCGTAACCAGGTTTCGGTCGTGGGGATGACACTAGTACATCCGCATGGGGATAAAAGTGGTGCCTGTGCTAGCGTACAAATACCAGCAGATAGATAGATGGGTGGGTAGATAAATAGATGGAATGATGGATGGCTATATTAGTGGATGGAAGTAATGTTAGATGGATGGATGGACCGGCCTATATGTGTGATAATATATAAATCAGGAGAGAAAAAAAAGGTTTCGTGACCCCATGCTTCTCTCTTGCCGTCAGCTATGAAATAGAGTCAGTAAGGATGATTGTTATACAAAGTATCGGTTGAGCCAAGCACAGAAGTGGTAAAAACCTGAATGTAAGGGAGCGATGGAAAAATAGCATAAGTGGATGTTGGGGTGAGTGGATGCTGGGATAGATGGGTGGGTAGCTGAATGGATAGGATAAATGATGGCTATATTCGTGGATGAATGGAATTGTAGATAGATGGATAGATCGACCTCTATGTGTGCTAATATGTAAAATCATGTAAATACAAGGGTCACGGCACAGGAAAAATGAATGCCAAATTAATTTAAAGAAGATTAAGACCATTAGAAGAACAACTTTCAGAAGCCCTGATAGGTTTCAGACGTAACAGAAGCTGCACAGACGTAATATTTACATGAAGACAGTTGACAGAAACAGCAATAGAGTATGACAAGACATGCAAAGTCGCATTTATAGATCATGAAAAAGCATTTGACTCAGTGGATAGGAAATGTATTGGGGTTGGTTAATTAAGAAGATATGAAATCAGCAAACATCCAACTGAAGTGTGGAAGAGCTTATATACATCAAGTAAGAGTTGCATACGAACAATAGTAGGTACATCGCAACCTTTTGAAGTAAATTCAGGAGTAAGACAGGGGTGTGTGCTATCTGAGACTATCTCCCCTGCTTTTTATAACACACACCGACAATATAACAATTTGCGTTATGCAGACGATACAGTTTTGATAGCTGAAAATGCAACTGATTTACAACAACTGCTGGATGTTGTAGGAATAAAGAGTCCCAAGAAAGGACTTTCATTGAATATTAGGAAAACAGAAACAATGGTTATATCAAAAAAGAAGATGACTCCACGTTTTGATATCTCGATTGAAGGGAAGCACGGCTCTCTAGCTTAGTTGGCTGAACTGGATTGCGCGGAGACCGGGTGACAAACTCCTTGTGGTCCGGGTTCAATCCCGGGGGTAGGCAGGAAAGCCACGTTTCTCCCAGATTTACGGTATTTACAATGGAATCAAGGCCGAAAGGTTGCGATATCCATGGTGCCGAGCCTAAGGGTTGGCAACTTATGGCTTCTGGATACTAAAACAACAAACAATTGAAGGGAAAAGACAACCAAGCCAATAAATTCAAATATCTGGGAACAATCATGCCATCAGATGGAAAATGTGTGACAGAGATTAAAAACAGAATAGGTCAAGCAAAAGCTGCATTTCAGAGAACGAAAAATATCTTATGCAATAAATCGCTCTCATTTAATATCAGAATGAGGGGGTTAAAATGTTATATAAAACCTGTTCTGTTGCAGGGCAGCGAATCTTAGAATGTCAGTAAACAAGAAGAATTTTGAAACAACAGAGATGTGGTTTTTGAGACGAATGTTACGAATACCTTGGACGGCCAGAGTAACTAACAACGATTGCTTGAACAAAGTTAATGAAAGTAGATCTCTATATGCAACAAAAATAAAGAGAAAAACACTTTTCTTTGGCCACATAATGAGAAAAGAGACATCGGAGAACATCGTGATAACTGGAAAGATGAGTGGGAAAAGGGGTAGAGGCAGAATAAGAGAGATGATGCTGGATGGGCTGAAACGATGGCATGGAGGGATATCATCAAGAGAGCTGTTCCAGGCAACCAGAGATCGTGATCAGTGAGACGCATGAGTGCCTACGCCAGTTGGCAGGGCACATCATGATGATGACTGGCAATATATGCAAAGAAGCAGAGAGCGAATAAAAGAATGATATCTCGGAATTTTTATTTGCAGACGACCAAGTATTAATAACTGAAACAGAAGAGAATTTACAGAACGATATAGACCAAGTCAATACTGAGTGTGAGAAATATGATATGAAGATAGGTTAGTTGCGTATCCTTTACAGGACATTGCAGAACCAACCCCAACAGCCCCTGGCTGGATATAAGCATTGATAAAACAGAGGTGATGGTAATGGGTAGACAAAAAGGAACCATATCAATTAAAGTAAGAGTTAAGTTGAGTTAGATAGAGTTAACATCACAGCACTCGGGGCATTCCCATGCACGCTCCGTCATCTTCAGCAGCCAGTGCAGTTCTAATACTGATGGTACCGGTCACAATCTAGTTATATGTCCGTACTGCCTTTCCTCTGAGTTTAGTGAGCCTGTCAGTCTTTCAGGCGCCAGGTGCCTCATTCTCTCCAAGCCATAATAATCTTGTTTTTCCACTGATTCCGTTGCTTGTTCCCAAAGGACCTTGACCACATCTGCCTTGTCGTGTATCAATTAACCACTCAGAGTGCAGATCCAGCCAATCTGTCTGCCTGTTCATTACCCACCCCGTTTGCATATCCTGGAGAAAAGATTCAAAGTATGCTCACTACCCGTGACCTCCCCATTGAAGCTTGCCACTCTGCTCGAAGCATCCCCGTCTTCTCCTCCTTTCTCAGCATGCTTTCAGAGTCTGTTACAATTATGACATGTGTAGGCAGCTTGTTCTCTAGCCACCAGAGAGCTGCAGTTACCGCCTCCACCTCCGTTCTCATGCTAGATGTTGTAGTGTCGTGTGCTAGGCTGTCTTGCACTAAAGATTTTCCATTGGCTTTTGCTACGAACACACGAGCACTTTTCTTTCCTTTCAACACTGAACCATCTGTATAGATAATCAGATCACCTAGGCGTGAATTGTCGTGAATCAACTGTTAGACTTCCACATCCGTAGCACCCGCTGGCCACTCTCTGCACGTAAAGTAAATAACATAAATAAAACAAACGAGCGAATTTAAATATCTAGGGCAATTTTTTTTTTTACCTCAGATGGAAGAATGGATAGAGAAATCAACATACGATGTGCGAAAGCAAATCAGGTTATGGGACCATTCAAAAAATTATTTAACCTTCTTCTCTTCCATC
>CAJHNH020001708.1:0-80000 GCA_905116865.2 Candidula unifasciata
CCACACAGCGTCAGGTCTCCCTGATGTGTTTAGCATGTTTTTCTATCATTATTTCTTACGTACTGGTTTTACCCTTTCTTTGAAGTAAACAAGGCAGGTCGATAGAGGGATCATGAGGCATGGGCAACATATGACCTCTACAATACTGCCCAGGCTTTGTGCAGTTTTATATTTAACAATTTTGCTTGTGCAGTGGGCCACAGCGTCAGGTCTCCCTGATGTGTTTAGCATGTTTTTCTATCATTATTTCTTACGTACTGGTTTTACCCTTTCTTTGAAGTAAACAAGGCAGGTCGATAAAGGGATCATGAGGCATAGGCAACATATGACCTCTACAATACTGCCCAGGCTTTGTGCTATGTAAAGGATGAACGTCATGCCTGGCCGTATCGCCATGGGATGTGAGTCCTATGCCTCCCCATAGCGAAGTATAACTCTATCGTTTGGAAAGACGGAAAGGTGCCAATCAATCAATCAATTCTTATAAAAATTTAATTTACTCTTTTTTGCACAAGTTGTACATTTGTTGAGAGCTCATAGATGTATCAGGGTAGTATTAGATAGAGTAGTGGTTAGACTCTTGCCTTCTGGCCCCAAACTATTTGTGTCAAATCATCATTGATTCGGATTTTTTTAATAACATACATTGGCTACAAGGTCGACCTAGTCTAAAATGTGTACCAGGAAATGCTTTAGGAAATAAAATTATTAAAATCCAAAGACATGTTATTATAAAGTGATCAACTGATTATCATCACCTTTCTAGTTGTATAGTTGGTGATATTTGCAAAGACTCGCCACAACTTGCCTATTTATTTAGTTTCCCATTTGAGTATATATGTAAATCACGACTGTAATTAACACCGTAATAAGTGCACTACTTCATCTAGTGCATTATTAGGCATGTTTGATAATGGACAATAGTTTTTTACAGCACGCACGCAATAGCTCGCGTTATGTTTCTGAAAGTACAATACCTTCATTCATCCATTCATTGTCCTCTTGTGTCATTATATGATTGTTACAATTGGCTGGCAGTCTATTCCGCCATTCCAATTTATTATGTGCAATCAATTCAATACTTTGGAATGTTAATCTGATAGGCAGCGGTTCTAGAGGGGAACGGTCACCACCACCACCGACAGGCCGCAATTCTAGTAGGGAGCAGTCACCACCACCACTGACAGGCAGCAATTCTAGAAGGGAACGGTAACCACCACCACCGACAGGCAGCAATTCTAAAAGGGAACAGTCACCACCACCACCGACAGGCAGCAATTCTAGAGGGGAACTGTCACCACCACCACCGACAGGCAGCAATTCTAAAAGGGAACAGTCACCACCACCACCGACAGGCAGCAATTCTAGAGGGGAACTGTCACCACCACCACCGACAGGCAGCAATTCTAAAAGGGAACATTCACCACCACCACCGACAGGCAGCAATTCTAGAAGGAAACATTCACCACCACCACCGACAGGCAGCAATTCTAGAAGTGGAACGGTCATCACCACCACCGACAGGCAGCTGTTCTAGAGGGGAACAGTCACCACAACCACCGACAGGCAGCAATTCTAGAAGTGGAACGGTCATCACCACAACCGACATGCAGCAATTCTGGGTGACGAAGCAAGGAAGCCATAGGATCATTGTAAAAACAGAGCAGTATGGATGCCGACTAGAGCTGTATGCTAGTTGGGACTTGTGCTAGAAGTCCTGTGGATAATCGGAGCTCTTTTACAGGCTGATGTGATGTGGGCACATGGTAGAGAACGAGCGAGTGAAGTTCAAAATTAGTCAGCTGAGGTGTCTTCTGAAGTAGAACCAAGATCCAATTGATAGGAGATGTGTTCCTGTTCTTCTGTACAGCGAGCCCATAGTTGCGAGACGCTGTAGACCTTACAAGCTGTAGTGGTCGTGGAGAAGTCACTACAAGTTAGGAGAGAGTGAGCGAGGACTATGTTCGAATGCAAATTATTATCATTGTGTACGCCTCTGAGGGTGAATTATTGTCAGTGTCGGAGCTTGTAAATACCCTTTTGTGTTGCATCAATAAACCTGATGTATGGCGAAGCTAATGTCTTAAGTCAGTCTGTGTCAAGTGTAGATCTATTCCTGTAGACACTTTGTGCTGAGTATTGTGGACATTAGATAGCACACAACAAGGAGACACACAGGAACATTGCCTCTACCAATTGCACAGTTCATTTGTTAACTCCAGTTCCTGGGACAGGTTCTGGGCGAAACGGTTCTTTGATCCGGTTACTTAAAGCTGGTCAATTGGCGATTCTGCTTAACACAACTACAGTTCACAAGCTTGTGACGCAATCTCTGGCAATGCACTCCTTCTGTTGGATCGATGTTCCTCGCTGACTCTTACTATTGATCAACACATGCTGATGCATAGTCCCCCGTTGAGTAGAGACTCGCCCCCATACTGCTGTGTGCTATCGTTGCTTACTGGGCAGACAACAAACGATCAAGTATCCCATTTATGATTCACACTCCAACCGTTGTACTCAACTTGCGTACAAAACTAAAAGGAAAACTCAACGACATATTGTCGCCATATATGCCCTTGTATTATCTAAATTTCAAGCGGTTATAAACACACCTGTACATAAAACAATGTAATCGAAGTAACCCTACACGTCACTGGCTAACTTATTTAATGAGTGTCCCTTACTTGGCTCGCTCCAACCGACACAGCGTAGCTCTCTCAGACAGCCTACACTAGCTGCCACTACACGCTGAGCTAACCTCTACTGTGTCTAGGTCTCCATCTCCCTTCACTTCAAGGCTCGCTGCACGGATGAACAGGTTACATCTTCTACTCAAATTGACCTCCTTTGCTCTGTACGTAGCAGACCCTCTCACATCTGCTGACTGGAAAACTTCAGATTCTTGATCTTCAGTATGTGTACACTCCAGCCTCGTCGGGGGTGTGGGTGGGGGGGGGGGGGAGGGGGGAGGCGATGACCGGCAGGACTTCAACCTGAGTCCTCTTCAGAACACAGCTGTCGCAGACATCTCTGCTGTCTTGTTTCATTAGTGATTCTACCGCCTCACCCAAGACAGCTTGTTCTTGAAGTAGTCCAGCGCTTTAGGCATAACACTGCCAACTGGATTTCTCTTCCTTCGACTGCACTCTCAGCTGCCCTCTAGACCGGCCTCTAGGGAGCGCTTCCGCCTCGAAAGTTATCGACTATTATCTCGACACGTTCTGGCAGACCCCTCTCTCTCTCTCTCTCTCTCTCTCTCTCTCTCTCTCTCTTACAACTGAAATCAACCCCACTATAAACACACGCGTGCCTCTTGTAAGTCTTCGTGCACACGAGACGCCCATGGTTATGCTTGATTCCCCTTCACTGAGAACCTCATATTTTTTCTGCGCGATAGCTGCGATCAACGCACTAAGTATTGTAATTAGCCCGCACTGGGCTGATAACTTCGTGAATCCAGTGGTCCATCCAGGCCTGAGTCAGCAACCTCTTGGAGTAATTTTGACACAGGCCGGACTGACACCACCTGGCTAGAGTCATGCACCAAATTTTGATTCAGGTCACAGGACATTCCCGTGAAATCCCGAAAGCACAGTTCACACAACATTGTCCGCAACAATGTTACAACCCTTACGAATCCACCCGAATCAGCAGTCAACATTTGTGTTACAATTACAGTATCTCAAATTTTGCTGTTCTCAAGCCATCCGAGAACTGCTGTTAACGCCCCCACCCCCATTCCCATAGGGATGAAAGTGACGTCGTAGGCGAAGCTCTCTGATTTAATGCGATGTCCATTCACTACTGCAAAAAAACACTCAACCCACTCATTGTGTCTCTCACCACAGACCTATCTATTATGATGTCACATAATGTCACAACATGTTGTTAATAACAGTGAAAACTGTGGACAATGTAATGGCAATTTACCGGCGTCCTCTCCTGATTATAGGCTTTCTGTCCCCACGTGGGATACAATTTCTCACATGGGTTGAACGGGATTTCTGAGAACTCTGCATGTGTTATCTTCATCCCACTTTGTGTCACCTGGTCGTTAGCGCTCAGTGTGATGTCCTATTGGGGCAAAAAGTCAGTGAGTCAGTCTCTCCAGAAAGCTGAGCTATTTTAGATAAGTCAAGTTGCCAGGCTGGTCTAGAGAGAACGGACAATGAGGGTGCAGTTTCCAGAGAACGGAGCACCATGGTGATATAGAGAGAAAGGAGATGGAGGGTTCGGTTTCAATAGAACGGGGTACTATGGTGATATAGAGAAACAGGAGATGAAGGGTTGAGTTTCGAGAGAACGGAGCACCATGGTGATGTAGAGAGATCTGAGATGGAGGGTTCAGTTTCCATAGAACGGGGCACCATGGTGATATAGAGATATAGGAGATGAAAGGTTCAGTTAGGGCAGACGTGGTTAGTGCCTTGTGGGAGAGCGTGTACAATGCGGAGGAGCAGATGGATCACCACAGTCTGGTGAGATTGATGCAATTGGGGGTGACGAGACGTTCTGGCAGAAGCTCAAGGCTCAGAGGAAAGGCTACACGGACGTTTAATAGGAATGCTACTGGTACCATTAGTATCGGAACTCTTCGCTGGCTGCTGAAGATGGGGACGAAGCGTTTATGGGAATGCCCGAGTGCTGTGATGTCGGTTCTTGAATCAAATCAAATCAAAGCAAATCAACAGATATCGTTTACTGTACTTGCATAATTAGTATATTTTTGAGAGCTCATAGGCGGGTCCTGGACCGCAGTAAAGTATTTGCTAGGCTGTTTTAAATCTGAATATCGGCGTGTTTTCTTCATTTTTTTTTTCAGATAACTGAATTTGGCTTTAAAGTCGACTCAAGGAAAAAACAAAACAAAGAGGAAATGTTTCGGGACCCCCCCCCCCCCCCCCTTTCTTTAAAAAAAAAGTCATTCATCCACTGACTGTTATTGGGATGCAAAAGCGAATTTTCATGAGGTGGCTGACCAGAACACATGCTCATACAGGCCATGACCTATCTACGTCTCACTTTGGCCGGGAGCCCGGCTTAGGCAAATAGAACTGATTTGTCATTTAAAGTCGCAGTGTATCTGCAAAAGAGAAAAGAAACCAACAACCAGAAAAAAAAATGTATAATTAAATATGACAGGATAAAATTCATGTCCTAGAACAAGGTGAAAGTCTAGAAGAGGACGAACAACCAGTACATTTAGCCAAAAGGTTATAGCAGATGAACACTAGGACGGGGACGTTAAAGTGACCGTTTGCTTATGTTAGGGGGGGATTTTGTATTAGTTAGTTAGTTAGTCTTTCCTCTTGTGTCGAGTGCGGCACATAGGGCAGAGGTCGTGACTCTCCATGCACGGCGGTCCGTTGCAATCCGTTGTAGGTCTTGGATGTTTGAGTGGCCCATGAGCGAGCCTTCCCTGATGATAGTTCTACGTAGGGTTTCCCTTGGTCTTCCACGAGATCTTTTTCCCTGTGGTGTCCAAATGAGGGCTTGGTAAGGAAGTCTTGATTTATCCATTCTAAGGACGTGGCCGACATAGTTCCAGCGGCGTTTTCGTATAAAATTAGACACATACTCTTGCCTGGATTCTTGCCTTATTTGTGTATTGGTTCGGAAATCTGACCATTTGAAATTTAGTATTCTTCTAAGGCATTTATTTTCAAAACTGTCTAATTTTGTGTCTAGAGTTTTCGTTGATTTCCAACTCTCGCATCCATAGGTTAGTACTGGAATCACACAAGAATTGAAGATCTTGAGTTTTGTGTGTTTGCTAAGTGTCTTTGATTTCCAGATGTTAGACAGTTTATTGAAGGCACTAGATGCCAGTGCTATTCTAAATGATATTTCTGGTGCGGTATCTCCTGTAGATGACATCTTGCTCCCTAGATAAGTGAAACTGTTGACTTTTTCAAGGCTGTTGTTGTTCAGCGTGATATCAACTGAACTGTTGGTAAGGTCTAGAATTTTTGTTTTTGCGGTGTTAATTTGGAGTCCAATTTGTTCTGAGAAATTCTGGAGTCGATTTTGTATACACACTCTTAATTATAATTCAAATACAATGTTTAAAAAAATGGATTCACAAATTTTAAAGCATGCTGACAAGATATAAACATATTTTACCCTCCAGCTTTTAATGGATACAAGAGATTGGACCTCGATTAATTGCCTCTTTACAAATGCATCTACACTTTTGAATCATGAGGAGAGTCTACTTTCGGTGTTTGTGACTTGGGCGTTGCGACTGCGCTTCGTAATACCGGGGTGCGAGGTTCAATCCCAGCTGCGCACAATTTGTCTTGCGTTGGTTACGACAGTGGTACTGTGCGCTGACCGTTAAGTTAGCAGTGGCAAACTACTAAATGTAAAATGTGCCTAGAAAAACCACATAAGCTAAACATTTATATGATTGGTTCTGCAACGTCCTGTAAATGTTACACCACTAAACAGTCCTTTCGCTCTTATTGGTTAAGATGTTTTACTTATTGTTATGAGCATAAGAATATCCGTATACAACATTATTGCAGACAACATGATTTGTTTCAGTTTCTGTCAAAAATTGCTGATATTCAAAGGTAACACTTCCTATTGTTTATTCCTATTCAACAAATGACATATTGCTTATTTGTGTATTAAGGCCGACCGAATGTGAAGATAATTTACCGTTGCATAATAAAGTGTCATGCATTGGACATTCTAGAGCCCGAAGCCATCCAGGCAACAAGTAGTCATGAATTCGTGTAATTCTCTTAGGTTTGAATAATGCGGCTGTTTACACAAAGGTTAGCATATCAGAGCCAAATCGAGACACTTTCTGCACAGCTTGTAACTACTTGTATCCTGCTCGTGCATTATAATGTTTGACAGATACACAACTTTGTACTTAGCAACAGAACTATAAAGAACATTAAATATTTATCATTTACGTAATCTTCGTGTTCACGTTTGACATGAAATGACCATAACTACGCAATGTCCTTTGAACCCCAGATGACATGAGTACAATTGTTCGTCTTAAGGACGTTTACTTATGAACTTATCTCTTGCATCGAAAAATCGGATTACACAAAATTGACATTGAAAGAAATGCAATTCTTCTGTAAAACTACATCTCTGGTGCATCAATAAATTGTTTGTCCTGCCTCTTGATTGTCCAGGACTCACAGACGTATGTTAAAACTGGATATATGTAGCAATCAATAATTCCTTTTCTAACCTTTAATTTCGGAGATATATTGCATAAGATATTCTTCATTTATTGAATGCAGCTTTTTTTCTATCCTATTATATTTTCTTATCTCAGTAATGCATCTCCCATCTGATGTTATCCATGTGCCCAGATCCTTACATTTCTGTACTTGTCCCAAAATAACGCTATTTTCTTTTATTACACATTTAGATATAATTATTTTCTTTGATGCCACCACTAATGCTGTCTTTCCATTATTCAAATTGAGGCCCATTTTCGTGTATAAACTAGCGCTGATTGTTTATTTCACATTTATGTCAATTTCTTATAGCATATAATTGAATATTAAATCATTGACATAGTATAATTGTATTCAGAATGAATAGACCCACGAACATGTTGCCCAATTTTTTTTAAACATGCACCAATGAATTCTAATCCCATAAACAAATGTTGACAGTGAAGGTTTTTCTGCTCCAAGAGAAGGTGTTTAAGATCCTCGATGGTAGGTTTTATCTATATGGTCCTTCAGGACATTGTCAATATCAGCACCTTCAACACCCAAACCCCTGCCACCGTCTACAGACACACATTGTTTTAGCAAGTGACTGTCACAAAGCTGGCGTTGTCTTTGTTGCAGTCTAATGATCATTTTCTCCAGGTCGAGTTCATGCCATGCAGTTAAACATGCATCCTAACATTGTCAAAGATTCTTAAACATTGGAGAGTGTAAGCGCGAGTTTTCCAAAACTATCTAAATGTTAGTTAGCTAGCTAGCTAGTTAGTTAGTTAGTTAGTTAGTTATTTAGTTAGTTAGTTAGTTAGTTAGTTAGTTAGTTAGTAGTTAGTTAGTTAGTTAGTTAGTTAGTTAGTTAGTTAGTTAGTTAGTTAGTTATCTGGGTTATCATCATTGCACTCCGGACATGTCCATAGGTGCTCAGATCCTTCCCTCAGTATGAGCCGAAACGTCTGATGGCTAATAGCACAAGTTCTATGTTGATTAACTAGTCTGTTGGTGTGACTGGTGTGCGTTTGGTTTTTTTTTTTTTTTATTTTTGCTATGTTGATTCAAATTCCCAAGTTTGCCATTCTAGCGAGTGATGTGGATTCACTGCTGTCAAAGTCCTCTATCCTTCCATTTTCTCTGAGGGCATTAATAATATCCTATCATCTATAGGCTGACCGTCGGTGGTGATAGCGGATCCAGTCGACCTATCAGATCTTTTATTTCCAACGTCACCCGCGTGTCCCGGAACCAACAACAAAAAGGTGACTCCACGTACAGTGGACTTCTGTAATTATTCAAACCATAGTCTTTGCATCGAACCTGCCTGAACACTCTGGATCATACTCTGTGAATCACTGAGTATACATACGCGAGTGTAGTTTTTGTGTTTCGAGCCAGGCGAACGCTTGCGTCACTGCCATCACCTCCATCGTCATGCTGTTGGTTTTCGTAGAGAAGGCGCCGTTGGCTTCTTTGACTGGTCTGCCTGCTAAGCGTGATTTGAATGCCCATGCGCTTTTTTTTTTTTTTTTTAATTAATCGTATAACGCATCCGTTTGTGTAGATTAATTAGTGCATCTGTTCGTCTGAATTTTCACTGTTGAGATCTTTGACCTCTGCATTAACAGCAACATCGCCTGTTGAGTGTGGCAATACAGGAAAATGTTCAAATAATCGCATGAGGCACAGGCATCCACTCTGCACCAGGGGTGATGGTTAGGCTGCATATTGGCCTAATAACATCTTCTGCCAGTCCTAGCCATGACTCTCCCCTCTTCAGTCTGTCGCAACTTTCACTAAAAAGCGCTTGATGCAGTAGGTGTTTCTTATCAGCACATATTTTAGTTACGTCCGAGCCCTTCAGATCCTGATCCTTTGGTTCATAGTTGGAAAGTCAAGTAGATACCTAATTGCTCCACAGAATGTGTCTCTTGTACATTCCAAAATAATGCAAATGGCTTCATTTTGCACCTTTTCAAGTCGTTCAATCTGGGTAGCACTGACAGTGAGGATGGCCAGAGCGTATTCAATGGGGGAAAGGACCAGACCGTAGAATAGAAGTATTAATAGTCTTTGCTCGATATTGGAAGCAGCTATAAACCTCATTGCAGATAAACCTTTGTGTGCTTTTGTTATTACATAGTCAAAGCACTCCTTGAATGACAAGCTGCGATCAAGCCTCACCCCAAGAAACGTTATAGCCTCATTTCTGATCAACACATTATCATGCATTTTCACTTCTGGTAAGTCCGACGTGACAATGTGATTGTTCAAAGAGAACCATGACACTGATGCCTTCGAAAGATTGACATAGGCATTGAAACACTAGGCGGCAATTCGATTGAGTTCTTTGTCCATTGTGCTGGCGATCTCCTGTCTATCAAGACCTAGTCGATAAATCAAAATGTCATATGCAAATGACAAAGTCCTTCCCTTTCCGTTCAACTGCTGCTCACTGATCATCACCGTATACACGTTGAATAAGACTGGTGAAAGCGGTGATCCCTGTGGCAAGCCTGGACATATCGTTTGCGGTTCTGAAGACCAGCAACCACAGCAGAGTACTATCTTTCTCTGGAACAGGACCGCAGCAATCCAGCCGATCAGAATAGGATTTACTTCTAGTTAAGCTGTAATTGCATTAAATATTTATATGGTACTTTATTGTAGGCATCTTCTAAGTCCACCGCTGCCGCACATCCTTTCTCTCTAATATGAAATCCTTCGTAAACATCGTAGGCGAAAACTGCAGCATTGAACCATGTCTCTCTATTTAACCTATACCTTCCAAGTGTTGGTGGGAACTTATCAAAAGTGTCATGAATCATTTGTTTAACCTTTATTCTGCCGCTCTCACTGGAAAGTCCCTGCACTCACAATCTAATGTGATCTGATCCCTCCTACATATCTGTTTTTTGCTGGAACAATGACCCACTTGTATGCTAGTCTAAGGATGTCAAGCCTGCAGACATGTCTTGTTGTGTCTTCAGCTTGCTCCAATTTGTAAACACTTTTATTTGTGTTGGGAACAGCGGGGTGGGTGGGTCATGGAAGGTCATACCATATTTTAAAACCCCCTTTCATGAGGTGGGGGTGGGGGGGGGGGGGTTGGCGCTGGAGGGGCTACCTTATATTCAAGGAGGTTGGGGTTGTCACTTGGTAAATGTATAGGCGGAGTATTTAGGTATATATCACCATGGTGCTCCGTTCTCTGGAAACTGAACCCTCCATCTCCGATCTTTCCATGTCACCATGGTGCTTTGTTCTATGGAAACTGAACCCTTTATCTCCGATTTCTCTATATCACCATAGTGCTCCGTTCTATGGAAACTGAACTCTCCATCTCCGATCTCACTATATCATCATGGTGCTCCGTTCTATGGAAACCGAACTCTCCATCTCCTATCTCTCTATTTCACCATGGTGCCCCGTTCTATGGAAACTGAACCCTCCATCTCCGATCTCTCTATAGCACCATGGTGCTCCGTTCTCTGGAAACTGAACCTTCCATCTCCTATCTCTCAATATCACAATGGTGCTCCGTTCTCTGTAGACTGAACTGTAGCAGTATTCCACCAAGTTGTGCAGAGCCAGCCAGTCTGTCCGCCTGTTCATTTCCCAACACACCGGCGTGACCCGGTGAAAAAATCCAGACAATACTTCTCACTCGTGTCCTCCGCAGCGAAGCTTGCCACTCTGCACGAAGCATACCTGTTATGATCATCCTCAGCATGCTTTCTGAATCAGTTAAAATTACAATGTGTGTGTGTGTCGTGTTCTCTAGCCAGCGGAAAGCTGCAGTGACCGCCTCCACCTCCATTCTTAAGCTGGATGTTGTGATATCATATGCTAGGCTCTCCTGCACCAAACGTCGACCATTAACTTTTGCTAAAAAGCCCCAAGCACTTCTTTACCCTCTTGACACTGAACCGTCTGTGTAAATGATCAAATCCTCTGAGCGAGCATTATCTTGAAATAATTGCTGAATATCCACCTCCGTGGCACCTGCTGGCCAGTCTCTGCATTCCCGGCTCAGCGTGATTATGACTCTACACAAGTCTGACTGCTCAGGTGGCACTTTGACCGACTCCTCTCCTCGCCTAATGTTCTCAAGGATGAAAACCTGTCTGATTGTGTCTTCTGCCTGAGCCATCCATGACCTCCCTCTTATCAGCCGCTGACCCTTAACTGCACCCAGAGCTTCATGCAGAGGGTGGTCTGTGTCTGCAGCTACCCTGAGATATGACTTCGCCTGCATTACCTTGTGCCTACCTGCAACCGTCGGCAAACCAAAGATGTATCGCATACACACCACTGGGGTGTCTCTGGTGCAACCCAAAATGACCCACATAGCCGCGTTCTGTATGCGCTCTAGTTTGTCCATCTGACTCTTTGAGACGGTAAGCAGTCCCAGGCCATAATCCACCACTGACAGGATCAAGTGCTGATATAGTTTGAAAAGCATTCTCTGCTCTATGTCAATTGCAGCCATAGTCTTAAGTGCACTAAGTCCTTTTCGGGATCTCGTCACAACACTCTATACATGGTCATTAAATGACAGGCTCCTGTCAAATGTAATTCCCAGATACTTCAGTTTGCTCTCTTTGTTGACGTTTCTACCATCTATCGTGAGACTTGGGACATCAGTTTTAACGATTCTGTTGTCCAGAGAACACCACAAAACAGACGCTTTATCCGGGTGGACGACAGCCCTCATTTCTGTATACCACTCAGTCACTTTGTCTACTGTCGCTTGTAGCTCCCGAGCTATTTGTTCCCTCTCTTCCCCTTGCCTATATGCATGCATATCATTCGTAAAAGTCAGTATCCTTCCAACTCTTGGTGCTTCTAGGCTTGCAATCTTGCTTCAACGTTGAAGAGCACAGGCGAGATGGCGGATCCCTGTGGCGGTCCTGGGGCCAAAGTGCATGGTTCAGAGGTCCATGAGCCCAGTCGGAGAGCAACCCGCCGTGAATACAAGACAGCTGCAACCCAATTCACCTTCTCCCTCAGTGCAGTCATTAAGATGTCGTATCTCACTCTGTTATAAGCATCCTCGAGATCTAGTCCTACCGCCATAGTTTCCTGTCTGTTCTGGAACACTTCATAGACGTCAAAAGCAAAAGTGGCCGCATTTGCCCAAGTGTCCTTTCCTGGCCTGTAACTTCCCAGACCTCTTGGGAGAAGCTCCCAAGAATGTGTTTTGTAAGGTGATGATTCAAAAGCCACTAAGCTTAGAATGATCTTTAAAAGGTGTTGGTAGTGGTATTAGATAGCTATGCACCCAGTCTTGCGGTACTAACGCTGTCTTGATACTCTGGTTAAAACAGTCTGCCATCTCTGCCCGGTCTACATCTGTCAAAGCCTTCATGTGACCATACCTGACATCATCAGGTCCTGGTGCAGTGTCTTTTGCTTTTTTCAAAATTTGTTTGATATCTTCCACTTGTATCATGTCTTCATAATGCATATTCTTCTAGGTGCCAGCTAACTCCTTTCTAACTGCATCCCTGATGTCTACATAATTATGATCTGTCTGAGCTATAAACCTATGGAGAAAAGCCTCCCCTTTCTCCTTGTCTTTTGTCACACGCACACCATCGTCTCTACAAATTGTTCCGACTGTCATAGGCCGATCTTTTCTTTGCATCTGCCTTTGCAGTTTCCAGAATTTAGCCACTGTTTTATCGCCTCCCATGTCATTCACAAACGTTTCCCACTTTGCTCCTTTGGCCTCTGCAGCACAGCGCTTGAAAACCTCCACCTTATCATTCTTCACATTCTCCGCCATCTCCACTTCCTCTCGTGAGCTTGAGGGTGTCTGTCGTACTTTCTTTAGCTGCTTCACTGCGGCTCTCTTTGCCTTCCATGCCTGTTCTACTTCTGGAGTCCACCATGGGAGCTGTAGAAAATTGATTCTGGCAGTTCTTTTGCATGCTCCCTGTCTGAGGCGTCCAAGTAGGTTGTTGGTTCACTAGAACTGGAAGGTCCTGCGTGCTCTCCCAACCTTAACCTTACTGAGTTTAGAAATCAAGACTGAACATGGTAGGTGATCACTCCCATGGTCATTCAGGACAGTCCATTTAACATCTAAAACCGACGACTGAGAGACAAATGTCAAGTCAATGGCTGTGTCTGCATCTCCAGACCTCATTGCCATTCTAGTCGGCCTCCCATCATTGATGCAGACCATATCGGAGTCAACCATGACCTCTGCAAGAGCAATTCCCTGTCGGTTTTCTCCACTGCTGTCCCATTCTCTGTTCCTCGCGTTAAAATCCCCACATATGAGTAACCTATCACCTGGTAACTCCTCCAGTTCTTTGAGCCAGCTCCATTGTTGACTTCTGACAAAACAGTCTACCTTGGCATATATATTTATGAGGTTCCAACTTAAGCCACCTATTTCCACCTGTATCCCTTGAACCTCTCGTCCACTGTGGTTCCACTGGCTCAAGTCAAGCACCACATGCTTCACTCCCTCCTTTACCACTAGACCTTGTCCATGTCTCTCCTGTCCAACAAGGTTTATATAACTGACGTACCCCGGGCAATGATATGTGTCTGTATTTAGCTCCTGGAGCATGATGACATCAAAATCAAAAATCAATCTCTCCAGTACAGGACCTCTCTGCTTAGCACTCCGACAGTTCCAGTATCCTACTCTTACATGATTAAAGCTCAATCTCTCCGCTTTTCGACTTGTTCTCCTAGCACCCGCCGTACTATTTCTATGCCTTTTTCCCTCCCCATTTCCTCGTCGTCTCCTCCTCACTCCCTCTTCACTAACCGCTGAATAACGTGTCAAGCTCAGAGCACGTGCCCTGTAGCTCCGGCGACGAGTCTTATGCATATTTTTAAAATCCATACGACAAAATAGAGTACTTCAAGAAATGACCGGTCACTCTAGTATTGCTTGCCTGCTAGGGAAGGGGCAATAGATGTCCCGTAGGAGTCCATACGCCTGGTGCCGCCCTGCACGCCCGCCAGACGTCCAACGTTCACGACCAGCTCACCCGTGGTCATGCAGTCCCTCAGCACATTGGCCCACCTTGAACTTGGGGGTTTAAATTCGGAGTTTACCGTCTCCTAGATGGACTGCTGTGCAAAGCTAACGGGTTCCATCTACCCGGACTTCTCCCATAAAGAGGGCAACATTTTGCTAAATCCCATGGACGTTAGGAAACTTTGTGCACTCTTAAACATCTGCTGCACTGTGAAGCCCTTGTTGACAAGACTCTTCCTGAAGTTAAGTACACAATTGATTTATTAAAAGGCTCCACCTTTGAATAGACACCACCCCAGGAATCACTGATGGCACAGCAAGGATAGCTTCAAACTCCAGGTCGCCTGTTGTTTCTACCACAGCCAGTGTAACCAACGAGGCAACAAGTAAAGAAACCTGATATCCTTGAGTATCCAGCAGTGGAACACATTGCCGTCATGTGTTTGAACTGGTAAGAGGTTTAATTTAAGCGATGAAAACCAATTGAATAGGCACAATTTCTGCCTTGAAATAATCATGGTTGCTAGCGCCGCCATACCGGAAGTCCGGTGAAAAAACACGATATCTTTGTGAGAAATGTAAATAAAACATTAAAGGTACGTTTGAGTGAACCGACTAAACTGTTTGCATCTGCTGATTAACAGTAATCAAGGGATATAAACATAATCATATGGCTACCTTGAAGGGAAACGATACCGTAAACGTTGTGAAATGGTCGTCTATAAGCGTAATTAAATGATGTGCATTATTGTAATATTCAGTGCTAATTACTTGGCACAAAGGTCAGATTTTTAAGAGCATGCATCTTTCCCATTGCAACATACGCCTGTGAGACCTGGACACTTACTAAACAAGCGGAACAGCGCATAAATGCATTTGAATATAAATGTTACAGACAGGTTCTAAGAATATCTTGGGTAAAGAAAAGAACAAATGCATCCATACTTCAAGAGCTGAATATTGAAGAGGGTTGGCTAGTAAAGACAATAAAACAAAGAAAATTGAAATATTTTGGTCACTTGAAACGTCATGGAAGTCTAGAGAGAACAATAATGGAGGGGTATATGCCTGGGAAGAGAGGAAGAGGAAGGCCAAGGAGAAGATGGGTGCAGGATGTGGCAGATGATCTCCAGATGGGTGTATCAGACGCAGGACATCTTGCTCAGGATAGGAAGGTTTTCCGGAGGGTTGTTATGGCAGCGAGGTTCCGCGAGGGACATGCTACTGAATGAATGAATTACTTGGCAGGACATGACCAAACTGCACCAGCGAGCAACAGTGACTTGAGAACCAAGAAAGTTGCAAAATTTTAGCAACAGTTTACAAAACTGCAGAGACTTACAAAGTACAAATGTAGTTTTTGATACATATCATCCGGCAATTTTTGGCAGGTACATAATGATGATGTACCTAATAATTGCTATTTATATTAAAGACATGTTGCCGTGGAAGGCGAAAGCAGAATAAGACCATTTTCTGATATTTAGATTATAACCGACTCCTTACCCGCACAGGGCTACAGGTTATCTTAGGCTAGTGTGGACGTTAAGGGAGAGCATATTATAACATATTCAAAGAGGGAGACCACATTATAACATCTTCGGAGAGGGAGACCAATTATAACATCTTCAAAGAGGGAGACCACATTATAACTTCTTCGGTCAGAGAGACCACATTATAACTTCTTCGGTCAGTGAGACCACATTATAAATTCTTCAGAGAGGTAGACCACATTATAATTTCTTCAGGGAGGAAGGCCACATTATAATTTCTTCAGAGAGGTAGACCACATTATAGTTTACTCAAAGACGGACACACCATTAGAATTTCTTCATAAAGGGAAACAACGTTATAATTTCTTCAGAGAGACCGATTACATTAAAGCTTCTTCGGAGAGGGACAAGATGCCATCTAGCCACGGCGTTTATATACCACGACTTCCAAAGATTCCAAACATAAGTATGGCCGTCAAACAGCATAAATGTACATAAATTGTGCTACCATTGCTAAACTTTGAGATATTACTTTCTAACCTAATCACAATATAACAGCTGTGAAATGAGATGCCCTAGGAAAGAGACACGCTTACCAGCCGGAGACAACGTGAGAACTGATACTATCAGACAGACCGTGGGAACATCACCATGTACCAAGTTCGATCAGAAAACAGACGCTCGAATAATTTGGTCTTTTAGTAATTATGCAGCCAGAACAACTACTAACACAGATGTTACTCATTTATCTGACGTGAAAGCACGAGGTCACCCTAGAAGAGGACAGATTGATAACATTAAAAGGCTTCTAAATTAATAGGGATGCCAATAGCTATTACGCAGCAAAGATGAAGACTGCTGACGTAGCACCTGCTGGCGAGTCTCCGCATGCCGGGCTCAGTGTGATTTTGCCCTACACTAGCCTTACTGTTCAGGTGGCACTTTGACCCACTCATCTCCACGTCTATGTTCTCAAGGATGCAAACCTGTCTGATTGTTCCCAGCAGCATAAGGGACACAACTGAATGTTAATTTAAAATCTACATCGTAGTACATCGGGCATACCCATAGACGCTCAGTCTCCCGTAACAAATGTATTAAGGTGTAGACTAGCGTTTCTCTATCTTTTTCACCACCGCACCCTTCTAGAACAAACAACAACAACACCAACAAAACGACTCAGCACACCTGCCCTTATAGCGGTTTGAATATTTGGGAAAAGGGGAAAAAAAGGTCTACATTCAATGTTCTTTAATGCAATGAATGAAAAGTTTTGGTTGAATTTCGAATTTTAAATTATTGCCTTTATGTTTATATGAATTTTGTTAACTGTACTCTCAAATCACTGAAAGGTTTCTCCTGTATCTTTTTTTTTTTGTTGTTGTTTTATGTAAGCGTGCCTTACGAATGCACTGCAACTTTGTCAATAGCAATGTTTTCTGAATTCACCTGCATCAAGAACTCTTCTTGGCTTCTTTCATAGTTTTTTTTTTAACTGCTGTCTTCGCTGATCTTTAGCATATTAAACCCAAAAAAATTCTTGACTATAAACGTGGCACCCCTGGCAAAAGCGCGGCACCCCTGTCATACACTCTTGGGTGCCGCGGCGTCAGTTTGAGAATCGCTGGTACAGATGATAACTTCTCCCGCAGCACAATGATTATACGCACGTCCGGATTCGCATTTAATTCCAAGTTCCTACATTCTCACACATGTTGTTTTATCCCGCCTCGTGTCTTATCATACAACTGAATTTGGCTTTCAAATGGATCCGGCCTGATAGTTGTAACAGGCACGGTCCTGGTAAATAAAAACAGCCGGATTTTCACCCTGTGAAATCCAGAATAATCTTAAAAAAAAACACTCTAACTTCATATGCCTAAAGTGTCGCTGACATGAATTGTGTTGAAATTTGGCAGCTTCAAGAAAAAATATATTTATTCTTTGTGAATCTGAAATATAAAAAAATAAAACATATTTTTTCCCTGTAAACCCAAAAAATCAAGTGATGTTGACACAATGATAAACACAAATTACATTTGCTAAAAAGAGTTTAATAAGTTCTTATAAAACTTGAGTGGTTTAGTTGATGTTATCCTACAAGATGTTAGTTAGGCTGGCCAGTTAATTGTAGCCAATCTTGTCTTTGCGTCCATTTTCCAGCTAAAACTGGCATACATGTTCTGACACTATTTGGTGGGTGTTTAATAAAGTGATTGTGCAAAAAAAAAATTAATTACTTCATTATTTTTTTTCTTTTGCATTGTTGTTGCTGATTTATTTATATTTGTTTAAATTTTAAAAAAGAGTTGGACAGTAATCTTTTAGTTGCTTTTACTTCATATGTGATATTTCTTGGTGTTGTTCCCATTCATTCATGGATTTTGTTTGTTTTATCTGAAAAAGAAAAACAAAATGAAGAAAATGAAGATTCCGAAAAATAAATTTAGCTTTATAATAAAATACACCATGATTTGTCCTGCTATCACAAGAAATGAAAACACCACACACGCTCGCACGCACAAACACACAAAGCCACACTCAAACGACACCCAATTAAAATATCAACGAAAAAACATATTTTAACATTTTGAATTCACAGAAAAACTGTAACTCAATATGAAGGAGTACAACATCGGTCAAGAATTGGTTACCAAACATGAAGGCGTTATAAAGAATTATCTGTTAGATACTCAGGCGATTATTACAATTGTCGATAGCAGTGGCCGTTAGGAAAGGCAGTCCCTCGTCGTGTAAACAAAAAGATAATATAATGAACCTGATTAGAGTTGTATAGGACAGGGCGTGTAAACAGGAAGGATTAAGATCCTCGTTTAGTGTAAAAGCCACAAATTTTCCAGTTAAAATTTCTTCCAACTCCCTCCCCAATCAGAAAAGATGGTATTCACCTTTACAGAGGATTCAAATCCATAAAAGCTTAGCGTTTTAGGCGAAAAGCCAAGTACAGAATACAATGTTAGACTAGGATTTGAAAAAAAAAGTTGCAAACAACTGTGAATGAATGAAGCAAAATTACATACATATGTACGTACGTACATACATACATACATACATACATACATACATACTACATACATACATACATACATACATACATACATACATACATACATACATACATACATACATACAACTCCCTCCCCAATCAGAAAAGATGGTATTCACCTTTACAGAGGATTCAAATCCATGAAAGCTTAGCGTTTTAGGCGAAAAGCCAAGTACAGAATACTTCTTCTTCTTCTTCTTCGCGTTCACCAGCTGTAAACTCTGGTGTAAAGTTCTGGTTGTTCGTCCACTTCTGGACTGCAGTCCTGTTCCAGAACCTGAGTGTTGCGTGTGCAACAGTTTTACAGATCTGATTCAATTGAATGCAGACTGCTGGTTCCTTGCCTCTCAGGCAGATGCACTCCGACTTCAAAGGAAGCTCCCCAGTTAGTCGACTCTTACGACATGCTTTTGGGGAGGCAGTGGGTCTATTCTTGTTTTCCCCACAATAGGGCCCCGGAACCCACACGGGGGTACAGAATACTATGTTAGACTAGGATTTGAAAAAAAAAAAAAAGTGCAAACAACTGTGAATGAATGAAGCAAAATTACATACATATGTACGTACGTACGTACATACATACATACATACATACATACGTACGTACGTACGTACGTACACACACACGCACGCACGCACGCACGCACGCACGCACGCACTCACGCACGCACGCACGCAGGCAGGCACGCACGCACGCACACAGACAGACAGACAGACAGACAGACAGACAGACAGACAGACAGACAGACAGACAGACAGACAGACAGACAGACAGACAGACAGACAGACAGACAGACAGACAGACAGACAGACAGACAGACAGACAGACAGACAGACAGACAGACAGACAGACAGACAGACAGACAGACGCACGTTAATACATAAAACATACATTGTGTCTTTTTTCAAACCATGATATGCAGATCATTGTTATGTTACATTTAAGTTCAAATGTCCCAGCTTCTATGGTGCTGGGTCTCAGGTGTGCTAAAGAAAAGATGCATGTTCTCAAAACGTTTACTTGTATGTTTTTATATTGCTATTGTAATTATCTGTGCCAGAGTAACAGTCTCTGCGTGGGCATTGCCAGTCTCTTACCTGTTTAGAACAGATCCACACGTATGGATGATGTTAGAATTAAGATGCTCAGAATTTGTGAAATGGATTTTCTTCAATGATGTTTAACATTCTTGTTTGTTAAATATACAGCTCTATTATGGACACATCTCGGTTGTGTGTTGTGTGTGAACTAGTGACCACTATCATTACAGCACTCTGGAAGAAAACAAAAGTACTCCGATAATCTCATAAATAGCTCCACATGCTCCAATAACTGATTACGCCCATTCCGTGTGGTTTAATCAGATGTCTTGTATCCTTTAGTCAAACTCCATGTTTGGCTGCTCCTGGCTGCACGCCAGTATCCATAAAGCTAGATACGAATATTAATTCTTGCTTGTTGTAAGGATCTTCTTCAGGATATGAATCTCGCATGGCATCAGTGAACATCGCTTCTGTCCAGTGCTAGGTCAGTCATAGCAACCGCCTTGTCCACCAGATAATCTGCATACTCGTTGTTTTTAACACGGACATCGCCCGGTACAAAGACGAGTTATTCACGATGCACATGCCAACAGAATCCACTTTCATCTCGTGAATCAGGCTAAGATTTACTTGAGCATAATCATTGAGTCACTCAGAAAGCGTGCATGTGCAAATTTTTGAGTACCAAGCCATATGTCTTTGTTACAGTCCTGGTCTCCATTGTGAGGCTGCAGGATGTAGCAGAAAAGGCACAACTCATCTCATTGATAGCTTTCACCTTTGCACTCAAAGTAAAAGTCATTGCAATTCGCTAGGCGCGGATAGCTGATCCATGCATGTATACCACCACATTATCTACACATGTATTCTCGTCAATCAGCGGTTTAAAATAGAAGTAAGTACTATGCTATAAATCCATCCAGGAAAAGAGAATAGGGGTTTTGACCTGAAATGCTATAGAAGGATTCTCAGAGTATCTTGGACAAAAAAGAGGAGAAATCTTTCTTGAAAGATTGGAACATCAGGGAAGATTGGCTAATAAACAGCATCCTTTCTCGGAAGCTGAAATATTTTGGTCATATCAAGCGCCACGACGTATTGGGAACAATTATGGCAGAAGGCATGGTACCAGAAAGAAGAAGCAGGGGCCGACCGACACGAAGATGAACAAACGATATAAGTGACTCCTGGAGTATGAAAGTACATGAGGCGAGAGACCGGGTTTCTTTCAGCGGATTGTGACGAGAGCGACGTTTTGCAAAGGACCTACTACATGATGATGATAACGAGGGGCACAATTTTTCTGACTAGTCATCACAGAACGGCAGTGATCAATTGTTCTATTGCTGCTAATGAGGAGGAGACTGAAGCACCTAGCGATCTGTCCGGAGTGCTGTGGTGATAGTCCTCGGTAATCACTAAGCACTAATCCATCAATTTCTGAGAATAATGTCTTAAAGGTGACAAGTCGGTTTGATGTTATCCTCAGCCCGACCCAGCCAAGATTTTCCTCTTGTCATGTTTGAACAAAGGAGACACAAACAATAGATTGCACATTTTGTCGCAATGCATATTTGGCTGTATCTCGTCAGGTGCATACGACTGTAATAATTACACAAGTAAATGTCTCCTGATGGCTAAGCGCTCAGATTCCTTCAAGTCTCCACGATTCGTTACCTCCGACCTGTACTTTGTAAACAGAAATACATGATTCTGACATTGCGGTTGCCCTGATAAAACAGGCAGTTGTCTTTGACTGTTGATAAAGTTGTACTTCAGTAAAAAATAGATTCGGTTTGTTGCTTCATTTAAAAAAAAAAATCGTGCAGTATGCACCTGACGAGACACAGCGAAATATGTTAGGCAATAAATTGTTCAATCTAGTATTATTATTTGTGTTTCTTTTTTCAAATTTGGAACGGGTAAACATTTGTAGGTGTTCTTAAGCAACTTGAAAACTTCAAAATGTGACATAGTTTGTGTGACCAGACAAAAATCTGGTGATATTCGATGCGATTTTAGAAACTCAGGAATATTTCTATGAAAATACGATGTCGTTGATAAATTACCAGAGTTGAGGGAAAGACATCTTGCTGTTCGTCTTCTCTTGTTTGCACGAAGTCCTATCCTTTTACTCAACTGCATTTTCTGCTTCAGTATGTTCATCAATTATTTCCCCTACATTCGTGGTGTCGACGCTTGCTGACTGACTGACTGAATTTCTACCCCACCAGGACATCACACAAGCGATAAACACCCGATGACACAAAGTGCCACCATGCGGATGAGGATCACCGTGGAGAGGTCCCAGAAACCGCGTTCAGACATTTGGCCATAATGATGACCTGCCTATAATGCGGCCCCTGGAAAAAGCCAGAGTGGGGCTTCAAATGACAAAAAATTACGTCCTAAGAAGGACGTAACGACATATACGACACTTGCTACTGTTGGTTTATGACTGTAGAAGGCGCCTTCTGAAACTATATGTGGACTTTAAACACGTTTATTGTTGTTATTGTTTTTTTTTCTTTATCTTCTTGTCCGATATAAGTACAAACGGTTAAAGTATTCTTCTATCTCAGCGACTCTTAAACATGGTGCCCCGGCACCCAGGGGTGCCCAGAACATATGCAAGGAGTGCCGCGAGCATATGCTAGTGGTGCCGCTTCAGTAATCGATAATTTTTCAAAATCTGCTTGAGACCGACGAAGACAGTAGTTTAAAACAGAATTACCGTGAAGGAAGCCAAGAAGAATTCTGAATGCAGGTGTATGCAGAATTCATTGAGAAGTCTGCAGTAAGCCTATATATATATATATATTTTAAAAAAACACAGATCAAGAGCAAACTTTCAGGGTCAAGTTATTTGGGGGTTAAAATGACTAAACTATCCATACACATAAAAGACATGATGAAAAATTCACTCAAACATTTTATCTTATGGAAGACAACTAAACATTTAATGTGTACTTTTTTTCCTTTCTCTTTTCCTAAATATTTAAACCGCTGTAAGGGTAGGTGTGCATCAAACATTTTGTCCCGTGAGGAGTGCCGTGGTGAAAAATAGTTTCACAAACGCTGCTCAAGCTGATACTGTTTGTGTGGTGTGAAGTTTTTAGTCTTTATTTTTTCTTGGTAACGGTGAGTAAAGTAAGGGTTGTATTTCAATCCATATCGACTGCTTTTTAAAATGGAGCGTCGACCATGATAAATTAACAATTATAAAGCCCACACACAAAGTATACAATCTATAGCAGACAGGAAATTGGTAAACATACGTGTTGGTTGTTGCCAACGGATATCGTGTCCAAACACTGTGCTGAAAGTCTAGCTGTTCCAGCTATAGGAGGAGATAGAACCACACATAACAATATTCAGTTACCAAGCATACACACTTCATAGAATGACTGATATCGTCACTTACCCCGAAACACATAGAAGAAAGCTAGGATAAAACTAAGACCAGCTATCAGGAGACCAGGCCCAAATTTAGTTAGCAAGTTTGTATGATCACCTTGTTCAAATCGCATACCTGTAGAGAACAAGATTCACAACATTTACATCAAGGACTAGTAACCCAGAGTATTATGAAACGCACGTTATACTCTAATACACATGTCTATGTATATTACCTAGTCATGTTGCACTAAGACGGGCGAGCATAGCCGTTACAACACGGTGACGACCATAGCTGATTATGTGAAGGACCCTTTTCCTCGCCTTCAGGCGTGTTGGGCATTTAGGGCTAGAGCTATATTTAACAGACCAATCGGCAATTGGTGGGTGATGTGGTCAGCGTCACGCCGGCCACCTTTACTTTCAAGGACTGTGGCAAATCATGTTGAAAACAACTGTCCTCACTAGTGATATTATCGTCCATGTGGTGACCAAGAGATTCTCTGTGGAACACCAGACTTTCGCCAATCTTAGAAACCTAATGCAAAAGGTAACTTAGCATTGCGTTTACCAAGTGTACACAAATAAACAATTTTTTAAACCGTTTTAAGTGTATTGTTTCAAGTCGCTAGTCACATTTTTTGGTCCTATACCTTGGCAGCTGGTCCAGTAGGAGAGCTCCGTTAGGTGAATAGGCAGATCACTTCTTTCCTGATCCGGCAGCTTCTGCAGCATGCTTGGTTTCAAATGAATAAGTGTTAACTTCCCTTTAGAGTGAGCACAGTAGAACGATATGGAATCAAGCTGTATGGGCAAAACCAGGTCTTACAGACCACCCAGGCTTTGTTATATGGGGAGGAGAGTCTTCAACCTTGGCCCTAATTAGTATACTCATGGGCTGAGACTCCCATGTCTCCTACAATGGAACACTATTATCTGGAAAGACTGAGAGGTACAACATATAATCACACACTGAATAATCACCGACAGATGTGTGTTCTTGAAAAAAACATACTGTCTGATTTTACGTTTTACCATAACATTTTGTGGTACCTATACTAGACTGGGCTGTGATAGACTGAGACCTGTACTCTGAGAGAAAACGAACGAGCCACTGCTCTGTCGCTGCCCTCGGAAAGTGTATCACACGATGTACTAAAGTGGCAGCAATACGAAGAATAAATGACAAGACACATACATGAATCATAGGAACATTTACCAGACTGCCAATGATTTGTAAAGTCTGTAGACACTTCCAAAATCAACATTGTTTTCCTTTCATATCCTCACATTACACAGTCTCTTATGTTAAGCAAAGGTAAGCTGCCTATCAGATCCGATGTAAAACATTAACGGTAAAATACAATTACATAAGACCAGCTCTAGAACAACAGCTTGGCTATGGTTGGTAGGGGTCTGAGTTCTAACTAAGGGTACAGGCCAAAACAGGCTCATCTTCAAAATTAGCAACACTGATCGGCAAAATAATCATTTGAAATATTTCTCATTCTTCTTCTGTTCCACCTTGTACCTCAGCTAAATGTCGGGGTGAGATGTAACATTCGTTGATAGGCTCTGTCAAGAGCACTGTTAAGAATGATGTCCATTTCTCTAAGGCTGTTCCTAATGACATTATTCCATCTGGACGGCAATAGCAAGCTAGTTTGCCTGTCCACCCAGTAGTCGCTGGTTTGAACCTCCACTGTGACCTAGAAGATTTTGTTTCTAAACCGACCTATACAGGTCTACCAGTCAATACTCAGAGGAAAAACAAGAGATATATATTGGCCCTGCTATAGTATCTCAACACCGGTCTTGCGGGCTAGCAAACATTTCTTGCCCGGCGGTATTGACCTGCTGTCCATAGCTTGAATGAAAAAGTAAGGTTAACAAGCTTGACAATGGGCACATGGATACAGATATTAGTGACTTAAAATATTTGGAACGGGGAACTAGTCTTTTCATGAGTTAAAATCGACGTGACTTTCTGTAATAGATCTGCTACAACAGGGCATTGAATATTGTTGGTGTATGTTTGTGTTATTATATTGTATCTTATAAACTCTACAGATGTGTTACATCTTTAGGACAAACATGAAAATTCATACTGTGATTTCACAGCAACAAAATATACCCGTTGTCCACAGAACTGGTCTTGGTGTTGATGCATGAAAGGCTGAAATTAAATTGATATATCATTACTGCATGAACAGAACTTATTGTGTACTCCACATAGATGTCTCAAGGCATTCATTTATTTCTAATTCTGTTACTCAGCTGCTTAAATGTTTAAGTGTATGTTTGTTTTTCTGTCCTTCTATCCATGTTAATTTAAAACTCTCTTTTAACTTTGTACTCAAATTCTTTTTTGAGGTCACCGTTCCTCCGAGTGGCCTAAATAATTTGTGCCTGTTTACATCACAGCTGCGATATTTGCGCCTTTCGACAGATGTCAGGGTCTTTTGCGGCTGCATGGGCGTGTAAGTATGTGTGTATGTATGTGCGTGTGGTGTGGTGTGTGTGAGTGTGTGTGTGTGTGTGTAATGATAGTGGCCAGCTGAAGAAAGTTAAGGTGACGTAAATTCACTGGACACAGACAGCAAGCGACATAAAGCTTCGATATGATGGTTAACGCTAGCCGAGACACAGACAAAGAGGGTTCTTGCGAAAATCGCTAGCGTTGCATGAAAACTGGCTTGCTTGTCTGATTGAAGAACATTTGCTGTGAGACAGGACATACATACAGAAGGGGTCTTGTTTGACCGAAGTTCAAACCAATTCATACAGTAAAACTTTTGAATGGCAGACATTTAAATATGAGTTTCTCACTGAGTAGGCGTCAGCCAGCAAACTTCACTAAAATTCCAAATAAGTGTCCCATATACGTTATCAACCAATCACACGAGTGGGCTGAAGCATGCCAGGGGATTTCTGGGTATTTTATCTCTAGGGGTCACGAGCTCCGCTATAGCTTGCCAGCTCGGTTTATGCAAATCTACGCCATTATCCATAGTGAAAGATGAGGACATGTGGCAGAAGTCTTGCAAGAGGATTCGTATCACTGAGCCCACTCGTGCCAGAGGTGAGGTACCAAGTGTCTACTTATGTACGTCACATCGGCCTTAAATTTCCCTAAAGACTGTACCGAAACACCGGGCCTTGTGCGTATATGATTTTCAGTAAATCTGGACACATGCCTCTTGCTATGAATGTGTGTACTGAAAATGCGGTTGACAACAATATAGCTTATATTAACAAATGAACAACTAAACATAAACAATAACTAGGAATCTCAACGACTTTGACATGCACAGAATACTGTTGAACGTTTCAACAAAAGTATTTATCAACGTCTGTAATAAGAATAAAACGAATGGAGCAGAAAGTTTGAAAGTGGCAGCAGGAAAATTTTGCAAGAAAACGAAACATGAACACAGTATTTAAAAAAATGAAATAGTCATATATAGACATATGCAATTTTTAAACAAGTATAAAAGCAAATTATTACCAAACCAAGTGCCTGAAGACGTTCTCAGAGTGGTTGCTGCTGTTCCTGTTGAATAAAGTAGGGCAATAATTTTGAAATAACTGATGTAACGAGACACATGCTTATTCAGTCTATTGTTTCTCCACATATAATTTATGGGACTAAAATGTTTTCTTTTAAATATTTGCTTAATTTTATGAAATGCTGTTTTTTTTAAAAAGAATGACAAAGTGTTTTCTTTCAAGGATTAGTTCTGTTTCTTCTTTTTCATCTTCTGCGACGTAGTGTAAAGAGGGAGTGAGATGTCGATGTGTATGTGGTTGGGGGGGGGGGGGGGGGGGGGGGAGGATAGAGGGAAATCGAAATGTAATGATCTTGTTTTTGCTGTCTTGCAATGCATTTAAATAGCTGGTCTTCATTTGTTTAAAGCTGATTTATACTGTACTAGCTGTGCACTGCCACGCGTTGCTGTGGCCCCAAATGATGAAATGGAAAAGAAAGAAAGTAGCTCTCAGCTAACAGTGTCTGCCATAAACCCCACCCCACCCCATCTCTCTCCCTTCCACCCAGTCATATCTCCCTCTCCGAAGAATTAAAAAATTATCCTTGGCGAAAGAATTAAAATACAAATAGTTAAGAAATGAGAACTTGACAATAATGTCTTCAGCTCTACCAGCTAACAGTGTCTGGCATAATTGCCCCCCCCCCCCTTCTTCCGCCAAATAATATGTCCCTCTCTGAAGAAATAAAAAAAAAAATCATCACTTGACGAAATTATTAAAAAAGAAATAGTTAGGAAATGATAACTTTAAAATAATGTTTAAAGCTATCTCAGTTAAAAGTGTCTGCCATCAACCACCCCCCCCCTCTCCTCTCCCCCACTTATCATATCGCCGAAGGATGGGAAAGTCATCATCTGACGAAATAATGTAACTAAATTGATCTTTGCATCCGTGTCCACCCAGAGACAGATGGATAGAATAAATGTGTAATGAGAAGTAAATGTGGCCAGTATAACAGCTACCACATCACCCATCCAGTACCAGTACTACTGCTACCACTACCACCACCACCTTCAGAAAAAGAAAAAAAAAACAGTCACTACTGTCTGTGGAGATCGGTGTATCCAGAGGAGTTAGCAATGCATGATGTCGCCAAGGACTGTTTAGTGTAACTGAGCTCCCAACAAAACAAAAACAAAAAAACTCAATCACCTAACCAGCGATGGAACCCACAGTAATTGTCCGTTCTATGCTCACAAATAACGGAAATAATAAACCCCACCCGCCATCTCCCCCTCTCCCAAGGGACGAATGTTAAATGACCATGGCATCCGTGTCCATCCAAAGTAAACTGGACTGTAAGCAGTTTTAGTTAACAGCTTCTGTCATCAACGAATAGTTTATAATTGAGTGAAGCGTTGCGGGGAGGATAAATACGACGTTACTGAAATCGGATTTCTTTGGGCGAGGGGTGCAGATATCACAGCCTAGCTGTAAACCACAACACAACATGCCAAAAGCCCTCTTGAGGGAAAAAGAAAAATTAGTACCCAGTGGGTAATCGACTACCGGTCAACCACGCCCTCTCAAGGGCGAACGAATATTACCCGTGACATGAACATTGAGCATCACTTCGCCGCTATCGCAGGCTAGCTGTAAACTCCAAAATCGAACAGGAAAAAAAGCGTAGATTTTGCAGCCTAGCTATAAACCACAATAAAACGTGGCAGCCACCCAGTTTTGGGGTGCAAAAAAAAAAAAATTATATTACCCTGCGGGGAATCGAACCACTTTCACCCGAGTAAAAATCAACAAAGCTACTAAAGACTTCAGAAAACTGTAAAAATAAAAGTATATAATATTAATTTGAAGTTCAGTGTTCCACAGTCAAAGGTGGTCAATTGATTAAAAATAAATCAGGGCCGGCAACAAAACAAATAATGATTTGACCATTGCTGTAGCTACGTCGTTCGTGGTCTGTGCGATTTTATGACCAAAAAATCATGCTTTGAGTCAGAGGCAACGTTGTGTGCAAATTTGAAAGCAATCGATTCAGTAGTTTCCGAGTTTTTAGCTAACGACAACGGAAAATTAACATTTTTATTAATATAGATATTGGACAATAAATAATCTTCTAATTATTTGCATTTTTAATTTTTTTTTTTTTTAATGTTGGACTAATTTTTCGTTATTTCAAAGCTCCACCCTGGTTGTTGCCGGGGGCCCTAATATAACCATGACTGTTGAACGCGGTTTCTAGGATCTCTCCACGGGTGATCCTCGTCCGAATGGTGACAATATGAGTCACTGGATGTTTATCGCTTGGTGTGATGTCCTAATGGGGTTAAAACGTCAGTCAGTCAGTTGGAGTGATGGGTGTACTAATTGGGTATCCTAGCACTTTTTAGAGTAAATATATGAACAAAGTGTTTGTGAATTACTAAAGTATTTTATTTTATAGAGAAACTGTATTGGGAAATGAACGCATTTCGTTGACATATTTACTAATTACATTAAGGAAGAGGGGACATGTTTCTTCTACAAGATCACTTAATTTTAAATAAGCCTGTCTGCCGTACATTTTTTAAAAATATGGATACTGCCTACAAGGAAGCACATATATATATATATATATATATATATATATATATATATATATATATATATATATATATATATATATATATATATTTATTTATATATTATATATATATATATATATATATATATATATATATATATATATATATATATACATATACACACACAAACAGACACATATAGTGCGATAGGAAGGAGTTGGAGCGTATGCTCTCACTAAATCTATTCAATATACAGATACAGAAAGCAAAATGAGTAATACAATGGGCAATAAAAGAAATGACCAGCACTGTGACAGTTAGGGTCCACTTTAAATACAGAATTAGGAATCGACCTTACAGCACTTGGGACACTCCCATAAGCTCCCCTTCACCATCTTCAGTAGCAAGCGAAATGTTCCAACTAATAGCACTAGTAATTGTCTGATTGTATGTCAGTCTTGCCTTTTCCTTGAGTGTCGAGCATCGGCAAGATCCTTTGTTAACTCCTCGTAGCGTCATTCTCCTCAGACCGTGTAGATCTATGTATGCTTTCGCACTGTTCACTGGATCTCAAAGGGCCCTCACAGCATCTAACTTTACATACATCAGTTCACCAGCAGGTGGTGCAGATCTGGCCAGTCTATCTGCCAGCACAACGGCGTGATCTGGAGAACATTTCCAAAGGTCACTACCCTGGACCTCTTAAGCTATGCTTGCCTCTCCGCACAGAGCATGCCTGTCTCCACTTTTGTCAACATGCTCTGCGAGTCAATTGCAATTACGACATGAGTGTACAGCTGATTCTTATGCAAGCGGAAAGTAGCAGTGACTGCCTCCACCTCCATTCTCAAACTAGATGTTGTAATAGCATATGCCAGGCTTTGCTGCACTAAGCGATATCCATTCGTATTTGTTATAACCTCCATGTATCTGCCGCTCAATTAAGATTGGCGTATCCCTGTTACAGAAACGTCCCTACGAAAACGAAGCAGTCCCATTTCCAAACAGTGTAAAGGGAATGTAACATTTAATTGTGTCTGTAAATAAACATAGTCAAGATCGAAATCATTATATTAAAATAATAATTGATAGAGAAATCACCACACAATGCCCTAACGTAAACCAGACAATAAAGCAATTAACGCCACGTTTGACATACACAGGTATACTAGGGTGAATCTAATAAAAACTGTTTGCAGGACAACTTCATGCGGTCAGTTACCTTTACTAAACCTAACGAGAGCAAACTCATAACAGAAGAAATGTGATATCTTAGAAGAGCTACCGGAGTAACAAGAACATAGAAACAGCGAAATAGGAAGAAGTCTGGCACTGAATCCAGTCATAAAGGAATAGAAGAGATATGGTTTTGTCATCTGAGAGAATTACTTCCCTACGAAGTGCCAAACAGAACCAAGCGGAAAAAGTAGAATGGGCACGAAGCAAGGAGAAGACCTTGCAGAAAATTGAGTGATGACATCAAGAACAGCCTGAAACAAATAAAGACCAGCTTTTACAATGCAATGCAAAGAGCAGAATCAAGCTCCATACATTGCCATCCCCTATCGACACCACACCCCCTCTGTCAACTACTTCGCACTACTTTGCCTTGTTGATGTCCCCGTTTTACAGTCTTCAGTTCTTTAAACAACTTTCTGAATTCGTTGTTCTGATGGTTAGCTTCTATATCCATGACAATGTTGTTCATTTATACTCGGTTTTGGTGCCTAACTACTTTTGTAGCTTTTTACATTTTGTTCTATATTTTACTTCTTTTCTGTTACTATTATCATTTAGCCAAATCTGCCTGACATGTTTTTTCTTACTGACTGCTTCTTCACATCTTGTATCGAACCATTTGTTTTTCTATGTTTATGGTGGACACACTAGACATTCTTCTGCAGTGGTTTTAATTATATTCCTAATATCCTCCAGGTTTGGTCAACGTCTTCCTCTGACGGATTTTGTAAAATTGTGATTTTATGTTTTAACTCATCTGCAAATCTTTCTGATATCGATGTTTCTTGTAATCTTTCTTTATCGTACTGTGGATGTGATCTTTGCAGTTGTGTGTAGATGGATCTCTTTCGCCTAATTTTTAATTTCGCACCTACTAGGTAGTGGTCACTATGACACTCAGCTCCTCTGTAGCTTCTAACTTGTTGTATGTTCGATGCATTTCTATTATTTATTAAAATATGATCTGTCTGATTATAAGTTATCCTGTCACATGAATGCCAGGTTTGTTTATGTATATTTTCATTGAAATCTGGTGCTGCTTATCTTTAGTCCTTTCGCTACGGCGAGATGGATTACTCTCCATCCATTATCGTTTGAATTAGTCTGTAGGCTTCCCATGCCTGCTACATCTTTATAGGTGTTTTCTATAACAATTGTTGCTTGAAATTTCCTAATACAATCAATGTGTCTCATTTTTGAGCCTCATTTATGATATTCTCAAGGAGATCATAAATATCTTCTTTAATATCATCTCCTGTATCTTCAGTGGGTGCATGCACATTAATCCTCGTGATATTTTTCCATTTTCCTTTTATTCATAACTTACTGATCCTATCACTAACAGCTTCAAAATGTATAATGCTCTCCTACAACATTTTCTTGATAACAAATCCTGTCCCTAGTTCATGTTTGTTTTGAGTGTTTCCCCGTTAAACTATGATCATTCCATTTCCACTATTTTACCCTGTCCTGGCCAACTTATTTCTTGAATGCAGTTATATCCATTCTGTATTTTGATAAGTCACGGTTCTTCAGCTGCTATAAGGAGTTCGTACATTCCATGTTCCAAATCTCAAAAGACCTTTAACGTTCCAGGTGCGTTGTCCGTTTAAATCAATCCGAAATCGAGGCTTAGATATCTGTTTCGTGACGAGATAAAATTTTGGAAAGGTGGGGGTGTCGGCCCCACGCTTCAATTCCCAACCCTACCCTACCCTTTGACCTTTCCGGCTAGGATGACCTTCTGGTAGCTACGCATAGCTCTTAGGGTCACTGGGAAACACAAGCTTCTTCACCACGCCAAGGTGGAGACACCTTCCGGGGGAGGGGGGAAGCCAAGATGAAACAAAATATTTAATGCATGCAAAATTGAGCACATATACTGCAAGGAACAACAAGAACTGTTATGGGATCAACTTACGTTTTGATCCTTTCTCGTTTCGTAGACATAATACGCAATACCAGCACCAACGGCGATAACCAGGAGAGCAAGAATAATATAAAGGAATACAATGTGAGTAATCGACTCTCCGTCTGGCTCTGAGGTTTTCAGTTTAGAGAGAGAAAAAAAGGACTGTAGCATTGATTTTAAAACAGTAAAAAAAAAAATTTCAAGGGTATGGGACATTTTCTCTGCTATGTTGGAATTTGTGGTGACAAGTTCGATTCGTCATTTTGTTTGTTTAAGAAATATGCTAAAGACAATTTTGAAATAATGCTGGCAACACCATTTTGAAAATTCAGTTTTCTATTCTCCGCCGTGTTTTATTTGCGTCCCCCCCCCCCCCCCAATAACTTTACAAAAAATACAGTCTCAAATTACCTGCTACACACACACACACACACACACACACACACACACACACACACACCAGACAGACAGACAAAACATACATCAACAAAAAGGTAATGGTAAAGTCGGGAGATGTGAGCCAGCGTCACTGCACACGGTTATAAACCCTAAGTGGTATGCCACCACTACAGAGAGCTGATAAGAATCAGTCCGCATGTGTCTGTACGTAACTCCGTAGCTACAGCGACGTTCCTCCATTTACCCTTGAGTCTTAACTCATGTGCCCATTACCTAGAGACTGGGTGAACCCCGGGAACCACCCAGTTCCAAACACCGACCGTGCAATAATTCGCATCTCTATTTGAAAGCGACTGCGCTAATGCAACACATACATAAAACACACGCTTAGCAGGCGAAAGGGGGTGGGGGAGGGTGGGGTTTACTGTTTATGTGATTAAAGGATCTAAAAGGTAGTGAGGGTATGGGCATTAGTTATGACGAGAGCCACTTTGAAGTGCGCTCCTTCAGTGCTGCAAGTGTAGATATTATCTATACTCTTTGGTGAATGTTGTGGGAGACAGAGAGGTCATTGGCTTGTACTGAGTGCAGTTGTGTTTGTTCAAAAAACATCTTACCAAGCATACTCATTTTGCAGAACTACACCATTCTCTTTCAAGTAGCAGGCAGATATAATTTGCTCTCTTCTCGAACGTTTTTACTTCAGCTAATAAATATTTGAGCCAGAGTTACTTAAATTATCCAGACTGGCAGTTCAGCACCACTTGGTGGTAAATTCATGTATGACAAGCTAGATGATGTTAGGGCCCTTTGGAAGCGAATGAACAGTGCGGAGGCACAAATAAATAGACCAATATGGTCTGGGGAGAATGGTGCTGTGAAGAAATACACTCAATGGAAGGGCGAGGCAGATATACCATCAGACGGCTACTGACACCATCGGAACTTGAGCTCTTCGCTTGCTACTGAAGATTGGGACTGTGCGCTTCTGGGAGTGTCATGAGTGGAATAAGTTCGATTCCAATTTCAACATTTAAAATTGTATCCAAACTTGCAGGTTCTCCACTAGGTAACCACCAGCAGTATGAACAGCACCAGAAAATCGAGACGTATGACTCGCCTGCCCTCTCGCCATCTTTAGGACGAGCTTGGACGAACTGTTTACCGGCAAAGGCTAGCAGCGTAACTGCAACAGATGGAAAATGCTCTTCCACGTAAAAGAGACTTGATTGCGCGGCATTTCTGTCAGTGGAGACGCTGACAGGTTTATTTGTAAACAGATAGTGGACATACCAGATAATTAAGATAGTGTGACTGGACTTTTTAACTAGTTGCACTTTTGGTTTTCTCCCTTGCTGGCATAAAATAAATACAATGAACTTCAAAACAGTCAAATGTACAAATTAATTATTATGTAAAAGAATGAGCAAACATTTACGTTTAACACTCTTTTTCTGATTTACACAGGTCTGCATGTTTAATGCGCACCCGTATATATATATATATATATATATATATATATATATATATATATATATATATATATATATATATATTTATATATATAATTGTAGACTGGAAGGATATAGTTTCGTTGCCCAGGTTCTGAGTTGAGTGCATTACGTGACACTGTGAGCTGCAAATTTCATTTGAATTCTGATAAACATTTTGTGTGTTTTTGTTGGCACAGGAGCGGAGCAACTATGGGGTGACCCGTTATGAAACTGAAACTAAGATTACAAAATTACTAAATTAAAAATATATCTATATATATATATGTATATATATATATATATATATATATATATATATATATATATATATATATATATATATATATATATATATATATATATATATATATATATATCTATATATATAAAAATCAATGTTTGTGTGTTTGTTTCACCCCTATAGACTCGGAAACTACTGAACCGATTTAGCTAAAATTTTCAGAATATGTTTGTTGTGATACCGGATTTTGAACCGTCGTGGTTTGAAATTCAACCTGTCACTGTAAGAGATAGGTGACCACAATTAATGCCAAATTATACGCAACTAATATTTATAACTTTAGTGATTTCTAATTATAGCCACGTTAGTAATTGCGCATGCGCCGTATTTACCATTCGCCGGCGAGTTACGCCTTCTCTAATACTAATACATAGAGTAGGTCGTGGTACAGCAAACAAGACTATCTTTATATTTGCCACAATAACCTTTTAAACACGATTTCTATTTTCTGTTTTTTTTTTTTTTCAAGACACAGTAGTAGAGACTCACATGTCTAATAGTTGAGTTCTTTTTTCGTTGATCCCATTAAGTGGCTGCTTGGTCGAATGGTTAGAACACTTGGTTCATGTGCGGTAGACCTGGGTTCGAATCCGCAGATTTTTTTTTTTTTTTTTTACCCAGAACTAAAATAATATCCTTATCCGCTCTGTCGTGGTGACAGCACTAGCCATGTTGCCTTAATATATATATATATATATATAAAAAAAAAAAACAAGTAAATGGGTAAACCATTTGATAATTAATTAATTTGACCATTTCGCATACTTATGATTGCATTGTTAAACTTTCCGATTGCATGGTTACGCTGAAATTTTATAGATTTTCATTTAGATTTAGTTATTTCATCTGTGTTGGAATTTTAAGCTGTGCTGTTTACAATGGCGTTCATTTCCTAATTATGGTGTTTTTTTCCTGTGTTCGTTTGCTTTTCAAGTGGTTTTTTTTTTCTCCTAACTACTTCAATGAGGGAAAGAGTTGTCGGTGAATTTGGGGGGAGGGGAAGGGGCAAACTATTAACTGAGAGAGCTTTAAGTCACAGTAACTGCTTTACCCACTTAAAGTAGAAGCAGCAGTAATAGTTGTTACACCAGGGCTGTTACACCATAGTTCTCTCATGTGAAGACCGCCGGTAAGGTTATGGCGTTCTTCTGTCGGCAAGTGAAATTATACATCCTAACCTGACCAGTCTGTGGCGACAGCACTAGCCATGCGGAACCAAATCTTCTGGCTCACGACTCTTTGTCTACTCCGATGGTAACACAGATAGCAGTGACATTATTTTAGTAGTTGTACTGGTACTTGAAGGATGATGTGGTAAATATTACACTAGCCCTATTCACTACCTTTTACAATTCCTGCTCCCTATTTTAGTCCAGATGGACAGGGATGTCAATGTCAGTTACAGCAACAACAAAATATCGCCAGTTAGTGATTTTCAAATCCTTCGAAGAGGGAGAGAGCAGTAGTCGGTGGAAGAGGGGAGGGGGTAATGACTTAAATTTAAGAGAAATTAAAGAGCTTTACACTTGATTTTCAAGTTCTCATTACCTAATTTGTTTATATTTTACTAACGCTACCTCCGCTTTTCTATTTTTTACGACTTACTTTGTTATTCACAAGTACAGTTGTAGCTTTACTTCCGTCCCCTATAAAAATACAAACAGCTTTAGCATGTGATAACCAAATAACCATTTTTGTTACTGTGCTAATAACACCATTTAAACGACCACTAATATAAAGACACAATTATAAGGTGCGTGTTCTAAAGTTGGAAAACCAGACTATCGCTATATCTGTGCAGAGAATGATTGTGACATTAACTGTATTAGACACGTGCGATTTCCATTGTCTTTCTTTTCCAAAAACCTTTGAATAGGGAGATAGTAGTAGGTGGATTTAGTTGTGGTGGTGGGCGGGGATCAAAGACTATCTCTATATCTGAGCAGACAATGATTGTATTAGACACGTGCGATTTCTATTTTCTTTCATTTCCATTTAGCCAAACTATGCCACAGCAACGCGTGGCCGGGTACAGCTAGTATATATATATATATATATATATATATATGAGTGTGTATTTATTTATATGATGTGTGGGTATGTGCATGCGTTTGCATGTGTGTGTGAGAATATGTGGTGTACGTATAGTGTTTGCGAGTGTGTAAAAATAAATGGCCGAGTTGAATTATTAGTCACATAATAGTCAAAATTAAAGTGTTCTCTATTTATCTTCATGTCTGCACTCTGTTTTTTTTTTTTCTCAATGGCTGCAAATACGACTATCATAGAATATTTATAGATACATTAGATAGGGATGGTAAAAGAGTTAAAAGTCCTTCAGTATTACCTGTAGCTGGTGATGCCGTAGTTGTAGTGCCCACACTTGCTGGAAAAGACAGAAATACTTGGTTCAGGTTATGAATACAAGTTGTTAGACAATATTGATACCTGTTAAACAGTATGTGAGGGGAAGTCAATAATCATCTTTCAAGTAGTTGTTTAAAAAAAAAAAACTAAAATCGATAAATTTGAAAACCGTTCTTTTTAAACACATAGTGTCCTTGATATTTCAACATAATTCTCACCAACATTGACTCACTTTTACTATCGTGTTATCAGTCCTCTTAAACCTGATACATAGATTTGGGTTCTGTGTTTTCTAAACCACATTATCACTTCACATCTAACTCTGCGTCATTCGGGAAATGTTTTCCGCCAGGGTGGGTTTTTAGTGGGACCCCCCCCCCCCCCCCCCCCCCTCCCATCCCCGCAAACAAAAAGGTGGAAATGGATAGGGGCTAAGTCGGGACTTCTACGTTGATGTTCCAGAAGTTTCCATCCTTGATAGTAACATTTCTCCCGAGTTAACCGAGACGTATGTTATTTGGCATAGCCATAATGGAGCACAGCCTGTTGCCGAAGGTTTCATTTAAAGTGATACCTCCATCTTGGTCTGAGGTCGAAGATGTTGTGAAAAGAGCTAGCGGCAAGTCCGCCCCAGGTCCGAATGGTGTTCCGTACGTCCTGTACAAGCGTTGTCCGTAAGTCCTACGAATGCTTCACCGCTTGCTGAGACTAGCGTGGAGCCGAAATCACATATGTCCGGAGTGGTCCAATAGAGCGGTATGCAGTTCAAACCGCATGTTTTTCATATTCTGCATGTGTACAAAAATATTCAAAGTCTATTATTTGTAACAATAAAATCGACCTGTGTGGGTTCTCCCTGTGTGGGTTTCTGAACCCCAAAAAAGGAACAAACCCACCATCTCTAAAAAGCATGCCGTAACAGGTGACTGATTTAGAGATTCTTTGAAATAGGATTTGTTGGGTCAAAATGCACAGATATCGCAGTGTGGCTGTAAACCACAACAGCTATTGTTCCAGCCATTCTTTAGAAAGTGAGTGCAGAAGAAGAATGATCTGTAAAAAATTACAAAGTGACAACAATACAAAAACTTACTTTGTTCAACTGTTGTAATCACACCGACGCCCGCTGTGATGTAGTCACTTGTACTGCACACAGAATATAATGATGTCACATTTTCTGTGTAATGATTTGGTTGAACAACTGTAAAGCTGACACAGTTACTAGTTTGGTTTTCAAAAACTTGTCCATTGAGTAACATTCTTGGATAGCAGGGTGAGGCAGTATTAATGCAGCAGAGTTGTACATTGCTGTTTGTGTTGGGCACCAAATTTACCTCAAAGTGAGCTGATATCTGCTTTATTGGTTCATCATTCACCCTAATGGTCATGCTCGCCTTATTCACATCTGTTTAAGGAGATAAACAATTAGAAATAAAAGACAGAAAACAATTAGTCTTTCTGCAAAATATTTCTAACTTAAAAATTTTCCTTTCAAATACCAAAATATCTACTCTCCATGAAGGTAAAGTGACAAGCCATCAAAAACAACATTTTACCACAAGCATAGAAACAACAAAATAGTTATAAAATTTTCATTCAAGATCTTAACAGATTTTAGCTAATGACAATTTGTAAAAAAGTACAGAAAGAATGGTAACCTACTGCCCCCATATAGTATATCTAGTGCGAAAAGTGTCAATATAGACTTTTCATACTCGAGCCACAAACAATGCTTCAGCGAATGAATGCTCAAAAATGGCTGTGGCGCCATATTTTCGGCTGTGAATACAGTTTTGCATTGTTCTTGATTCATTTTCTTGTTTTGTTTTTGCTTGTTTTTTTTTTTTTTGCATTAAATTAACTATCATTATGGCTCACAGGAAGGTGAACAATTTTAGTGACTGGTATAAACAAGTCTGAGGGCATTAAGGCAGAAATGACTAAAGAAATAATAACCAATCATGAAAGTGCTATTTGTGTTTCTGATCTCGCATGCAGTATGATTAAGCGAGATCTATAATCTGTACTATCATGAAATACAACAAGGTCTCTGATGTGGCTAATGCAGTTACTATGATAAAGAAGCAAAGGTCCCAAGTGTTTGAAGAAGTAGAAAAATTATTGTTAGCCACCGAGCCAGCAATCGAACCACTTCCCAGAATACAAACAAGAGAAAATTTACTAGAAATACCTAAACCTGGAATTTTTATGGACTAGGAGTATCCTTCAAAGGAATTGCCTTTCTCCTTCCCCTTCTCTACCATTTATCTTCGCCACAACGCTGCAGGCCAGCAGTTTGCTATAGAGGCCTGTTTACGAAGAGAAGCAGTAACACCATTTCTTATGTATTTTACTTGGCAATTTGGGGAGAATGTCCTTGTGGAAATGGGCTTTACATATAGAAATTAGGACAGGTGAATTTTTCTTTAGCTGTAGTGTTAAAAAAAAGGTCATAATAAACAAGTTTTACAGCTCAGAGAGGTTAACCCAGTCAATTATCTGCCTATTTGTGTTCATTGATTTCTCTTATTTATTTTGTATGCAATAAGATATTGTTTCGGCTCGTAAATATCTTTTCTTTCGGGTATGATGGCGTAGTGGGGAATGAACAGTTAGACATATTGGCTGGATCTGCAACGCTGGGTGGAGAACTGACACACGACAAGGTAGATGTGGTCAGAGCCCTTTGGGAACAAGTAACGAAGTCAGAAGAGAAACTAGATTATTACGGGCTGGAGAGATTATTGCACCTGGGTGTGACCAGAGGGGTCGGTCGCCACGCTACTCTTAGAGGAAAGGCAAGACGGACAAACAACCCAACTATGACTGGCACCATTAGTATTGGCACTTAGCTCTGGCTGCAGAAGGACTGACACCACTTGGAGATTGTAACTTACAGGGCAGAAGGACTGACACGACTTGGATCATTAACTTACAGGAGAACAGGGTTGACAGGTCTTGGAGCATGCAACTTACAGGAGAACAGGGTTGACAAGACTTGGAACATGTAACTTACAAGAGAAGAAAACGGTTGACAAAACTTGGAGCATGTAACTTATAGGAGAAAAGGGTTGACAAGACGTGGAGCATGTAAATTACAGGAGAAAAGGGTTGACAAGACTTTGAGCATGTAACTTACAGAAGAACAAAAGGGTTGACAAGACTTGGAGAATGTACCTTGTAGGAGAAAAAGGTTGACAAGACTTGGAGCATGTAACCTACAGGGAAAGATGGTTGACAAGACTTGGAGCTTGTAACTTACAGGAGATAGGGTTGACAAGACTTGGAACATGTAACTTACACGAGAAAACGGTTGACAAGACTTTGAGCATGTAACTTACAGGAGAACGAAATGGTTGACAAGACTTGGAGCATGCAACTTATAGGAGAAAAAGGTTGACAAGACTTGGAGCATGTAACTTACAGGAGAAAGGAGTTGACAAGACTTGAAATATTTAACTTACAGGTCAGAATGGTTGACAAGTCTTAAAGTAAGTAGCTTACAAGAGAAAAGTGCTGACAAATTGTGGAGTAAGTAGCATACGGAAGAAAAGGGTTTGCGAGACTTGGAGCATGTAACTTACAGGAGAAAAGAGATGCCATGACTTGGAGCAAGTAACTTACAGAGCAGAAGGGCTGATGACTTAGAGCGAATAATTCACTGGACCATTACACAGGCTTTGAAAAAACTGTGAGCATACTTTAAAGTAGACGTAGACACTTTGAAGTTGTGGCAGACTTGAGTGTAGACGAAGTCACTTTAGGATTGTATCAAACTGTATAGCTGGTGAAGATGTGGCAGTCTGTAGCTATTATAAGTCACAAAACAGATGACATCACTCTTGTCCAGTACCAGACCTGTCACAGAAACTACCCTGTCTGTCAAATAATCTGCACAGTTGTTGACTCAGCACAATGGCAACGGTTATACTCTAGCCATAAAAAAAACACCTTACTGCTTTGGAGAGAACAGCAATATAAGTTTAGTTCCTGCAAAAGACAAGGTGGACCAGGATATGAAAGTCACCCGTAAGTATGGACATATAGTGAGACTAGGGAATAAACATTCCCGTGATGAGCAATGTTCTGTTAAAAAAAAAAAACTGCTAAATGACGATGATGATGCAGCATAAAAAAGAATGCCGAATAAAAGACGGGCCTGCGTGCCCAATTTGTGACCTTTTGAAAACAAAGTTTGTTCGTTCGTTCTCTCTCTCTCTCTCTCACTCTCGTTTTCTCTCTCTCTCTCTGTCTCTCTCTCTCTCTCTCTCTCTCTCTCTCTCTCTCTCTCTCTCTCTCTCTCTCTCTCTCTCAAAGTTTGAACAGGACATCTCTTATAAAATTACTATTGCTACCACATAAACAGAAAAAAAGAAACAATACTGAAAAAAATATATATATACATTACCATAAATATTTGGCAGAGTTACAGTATTGTTACTGTGTTTTACAGAACCATTCTGGTGCTTCCACTGTGCTTTAATTACTCCGCCACTCAAGTCTTCTTGTGCAGTATAATTGACAACAAAGTAAGCTGAGCCTGTTGATGTATTTATGTGATGGCAGTAGCAATCTTTAGTTGATTCTGAACTGCAGAATGATCCAGTACGTCCAACAACTACGTCACATATCTGGAAAACAGATAAAATAAATCAGAGACATTTTTTTTCTGTTATTCCAAGCGTAAATCAGAATGTTTCTGTGGTGTAGCTTTTTTGACCACTCTCATCGGAGTGACATGACAATATAAGGGAGGCATGTTTAGCGCATACTTCCCATAATTGCCAATCAATGTCCCCTAAAGTATCTATATACGGTAGTAGAGGCAAAAATAGAAGTCTAGGATAAGGAGGAAGCGAGTTGATTATTTTGTGACAATAATTGAGGTCTCGGATATGCGGGCTGCTTCCTGGGGATTCCTAATGGATGCAGACCATAAAGAATTAACAGCTCAACATATGGCTGTGAGGTTAAGCAGTCATGTGCAGGTCTGGATGATTCCGTGAGTAAGCCCAGATCTGGAGCGCTAAGTATCAGATCTGTACTCATAACAGTCTCACTGGATGGCGGGAAATGCCTATGTTCTGCTCATGCCCTCCCTTGAGAGTTGACCAGTCTCCATTTAGCTGTCATGGAATGGTCCTCTAAGAACAACAACTGTCGATCACAGAATAATAAAGCCACAACACAAATTAGGCTCTAAAATGTTTCCTAATGTCCCATGAAAATGAATGAGAAGGCTACTCTGGAAAACAAACGCCCAATGAAGTCAGATGTGAAAATCGTGGCTTCGCCTATTTGGTCCAAACACAGTGGAAATGGACATTTACATTTTTTCCAATCAGTACAATTCGTGACGGTCAGATTTTGAGCTTGCTCTTGTGCTGTAGGATCGATCTTTGTCGGACATTAGGGCCTAGCCAGCCGATGAACAGTTGCTGTCCTGGTACACCTCAGCGCAATGACAACGATGCTGAAGGTTGACAGAGGATGTACGTAGGTAGGATCTTACTGCGAGAAACCGCCCACAGGAGATGTTACTCGTCTAGGCTGCAGGTAAATCTCTTTGTCAAGGTTTGAGTCTCAGCAGCACAGTATTCCCCTTACTCCACATAATTTAAACCGACAGTTGTCATTTAGTGGTACACTTGGCAAGCAGACTTTATTCATGTTCTAAACGAGTTTTGATAGACTTTTTCGCCCTTGTGTTTAGGGGTAGGCAGATGAGAGCTACAAAGGGTACTACACTTCTGGGAGCCGCCAACTCCGAGATTCCCTACCAGCTCTGTTAATGCTCATTTGCGACATTATCCGTGGCGATGACAGGGACGTGCAGCAGAAGTCTTGCATGAGGTTCCGTAAAACCAGAACAGCGAAGACCTGACGCCCGAGTGAGGTACGGAGTTATCTCCTTATACACATCACATCGGACTTAATTATCCCTCATGCCTGTGACCGAAATCACTGCGCCACCGATCTGGTATGGTATGGGGTTTTACTTTGAAGACCACAGATCGATAATATACTGTCAAACTGATTGAGCACTCAATGATTGCTATGGAAACAAAGATAAACAACGGCCATACTTTACCCCATTTCTTCAGACAGGTCCCTCATTTTGTTATGTATTAGCTCAACATATATATATATATATATATATATATATATAATATATATATATATATATATATATATATATATATATATATATATATATATATACTAGATGTACCCGGCCACGCGATGCTATGGCATAGTTTGGCTAAATGAAAAAAAAAAAGAAAATAGAAATCGCACGTGTCTAATATGGTTACTGTCGCAATCATTGTCTGCGCACAGAGATAGTCATCAATGCCCCCACCCCCTTCTCAAATTCACCCACTACTCGCTCCCTCACCAAAGGCTTTTGCAAAAGAAAGACAATAGAAATCGCACGTGTCTAATATAGGTAATGTCGCAATCATTCTCTGCACAGATATAGAGATAGTCTGGTTTGCCACTTTAGATCACGCAACATATATTTGCGTATTAATATTAGTGGTCGTTTAAATGGTATTTTTAGCACAGTACAAAAAATGGTTATTTGGTTATCACATGCTAAAGCTGTTTGTATTTTTTAAGAAATGGAAGTAAAGCTTACGACTGTACTTGTAAATAACCAAGTAAGACGTTTAAAAAAAATGAGAAGAGCGGAGGTAGCTTTAGTAAAATAAAAACATATTAGGAAATGAACACTTTAAAATCATGCGTTAAGCTTTTTTAAGTTAACAATTTCTGTCATCACCCCCCCCCCCCCCACCCTCTCCCCCCCCCCCTTTTCGCCCATTCACCGAATACTGCTCTCTGCCTCATCGAAGGATTCAAAAGTCATCACCCGGCGATATGTTTTGTAACTGACGTTGATACCCCTGTTCATCCGTTTTTTAATTTACTTAACTATGTGATGAACTCTTGTATCTCATGTAAGCACCACACACAGAATTACCTCCAATCTTTCTTGCTTCACATATATTTTTCTAAAGTTCCGGTTTTTCATTGATACTGTTTACTTTGTCACATAATTCTCATGCTGGGAGTAAACAAAACCATATCTCAAAGAACCCAGTTTATCTTTTCATCAGATCTCCAATGTGACTTTAATCAATTGTTTTGGTCGTCATTTTATTTTTCTTGATACCAATAGTTCTTTGACTCATTTCAATTTCTAGAATTTGACCCTTGAAAGAATGTCACCAAAGTGGGTTTACCTATTTCCCCATTTCTAAGATATCCTGAATTATTTCCAAGATTGAATTATTTCCTTTTGTATGTACATATATAACAATATAACATTACATTAAAAACAGCATGCACTAAGTTAAAAAAAATGATTGTCTATACCAACATAACATGTCTCGAAATAATCTATGTTATCTGCAAGAAGTAAAACTTTAAAGTCCTAGTTAGCTAAATCTATCAGCAAAAGAGATAAGATATATGATATTAAAAAATGATGCGGAGGTACTTACTTCTGTTAAATTTGAAGCGGAAACTAATATTGTTACTAATGTAAACCAGCGTGAACTGACTAAAGCACTATAATTCCTGCCAACTGTTCCTGTCAGTACGAATTTATCAGTTCCGCTCCTCAACCCTTCGCTACATGGTGATATCAGTCTCAGAGGATCAAACACAATTTCCTGGCCATCACTTCCTAACAAAATCAATGGAGTTATATTAATAGGAGAACCCTGTGTGTCTAATCAGTGTGCTACGAGAACAGTTAGCATCTACACCTCAATACATTTGCTGCAGGAGACTGAGCATCCATGGGTATGCCAGGCGTGCTATTTTGATACTTAAAAGCAGGAAAAAAAAACATAAATAAAGATTAAAAAATGGTAAATCAGTAAACAAAATACTTTTGAAATGCTAGGGTGTTCTGAAATAATCATAACTTTCACATCCCCTCCTCCCTTTTCCTTTATAGCAAATAGAGCAAATGAATTAAACAAGTTCATGTCAACGCTGATTGTCCTTTGGCAACACAAGCAGCTCAACACATTATCTTATTCACTTCAGTCTCTAATTCTTTCTCAGTTTTTTTTTTTTTTTAGTTTCCTTATTTCACCTATATGGTGGGTTCCACTGCAAGGATATTTTAGCTGCAATAGTTAGGGTGCTGCGTAATCTCGAGGTATGGCATCTGCCTAGAGTGCTGGAGCTCCCAGGTTTATACTCCAGTGAAGTTTTTCATGTATTTGTAGATCTATTTTACTGATACTTTCACCTTTATCTATTATGGTTCGTAAAAAAAATGAAAGGTTTTGCACCTACAAGAGGGCATTCCCCATAGGGTTTTGGGTTTGTTAGCCTGGTTTGTTCTCATCTGTGTCGTTCCAATCCCCCACATTTATCGTGTGCTTAATGTAAATCATATTTATATGTTTATATGTCCCCACAATACCAAGGGTGTGCCATCACAGAGACACTGAATGTCAAAATTTTGTTAATCAACTACTACAGCAAACAAACAAAGCTTACAAGTGAAGTCAAATCTACCGCTTTCAAACAAAAACAAAAAAACTGGTCCGTCACATACAACCGGTACAATAAAATGTCCAGGAAAGTAGAAGTGGCAGACAATATTTTGACTATGGTATTTTAGTATTCTCGCCGTGCACTGCTCTGTGATTCTTTTTACAAAGATGCACTTGTGGGTCACCATCCTTGTGTCATGATGTTGATTCATTGTATAAATCAAACCAAACACAAACACAAATCCTATGGTGCTGGGTCTGGTAACATTTGCTTACTGTGCCACTAGTGTGTAAAGGGCCTTTTTTTTATAAATTGCTGATGAGTATTCCTAAAAACAATTAAAGTAAAGCACCCTCTTCAATGGCTTCAGTTTTATTAGGCATATAGGACTGGACGTATATTTTATAGACCAATCAGCACCTGGTTGCTAAAGAGATCAGTATCACATTAGTCACTTTTGCTTCCCAGGATTGAACCTGGTACCCACTCAAGGCTGAGTTGACAAAGTTCATTTCTAAAAAAAAAGTCCAGCTGTCTGGACCCGAACCCATGATGTTCAGATCAACGTGCAAGCGTCTAGGCACTACACTAGGGCAGCTTTCCTTGAGAACAATTACTATAGACAAAATATGCTCATACTTGATTTCTGCTAATTTCTCTAGCCTAAATTAACCTTTGTTGACTGTGAGGGCTGGAACAAAACAAGTTATGAAGCTAAAGCTAAAACTCTGTATATTGTTCATGCTTATAATTATAAAAGACAGAAGCAAAAGAATATCATGTGTTTAACAATATACCTTCGAAAGGTAGCATAAGCAGTGCCTGGATTACTATAATAAACAGCATTTTAAACCCCAAAACCAGTTGAGAATTCTTGTTTCTCAGATTCTTCCTTTGCTCAAAATGCATGTCTTCCAACAGCCACTGAAAGAATAGAAAACACATACAAGGTCCGACAATTAAGTAATGAGACTAATTTCATATAAATTAAAATAATTAACAGATGAAGTTAGAACCTGAATTTTGTCCAAAGTAAGCCACACTGATACAGCGAGTGGCATGATCTAACAGACACTGTAACGACATTCTGTTGCTGTGGCCCTTAAAACCGATGTTACGGCCCTTTTGGATGTCATCAATATTGTCAAAGAAGCGTCCTTTCAATGGTAACTTTAATTTTAGAAATAGAAAATAATTACCGGGAGGCAAATCTGGGAAATGGGTGGAAGGCTGAGAACACACACTTGTTTTGGGGCCAAAAAATATGGTTTTGATGATTTCTCTTGGGTACTCAGCCTGCTGATTTGTTCGGTCATCAGACAACGAATGCGGTAGAAACCTGCAAGGAATTTTTTTCTTGCTAAAATCTTGCACTAAAATAAAAAGGGTCTCTCTATTAACACCAGATTCATCCTCCATTGTCCTGACAGTAAGACAAAGATCTTCTTGTGTCCGTTCTGGGACTTTTGCAATGAGTTCCTTTTTATTAACAGAAATTGGGCGTCTAGGAATATTTGCATTAGTAATCTTTTCCACACAACTTTTGAATCATGAATACCACCTAAAAATACGTGCACGAGATAATCAAATATCCCCATAAACTTATCACATCAATTCAACAAGCTTTTCCTAATGTTAAACGTAATTTGATGTTGGCTTTTTGCTCGCTGCTGATAACGTAACAATGTACGTCTTAATAGTTCAACAATCAAATATCACCTGGTCCAACAATCACGTGTTCCAAACAAATATTAGCTGGCCCAACAATCACGCGTTTGAGTTTAAATATCAACCGGTCAAACGATCACGTGTATGAATCTAGCTATCAACTGGTCCAACAATCTATAATAAAAAGAAACTCCACATGGGAGCATGTACAGCAGAGATCTACCAATCGTCAGTAGAAGTAATCTCTCGTCGACAAACGTTTCGGCCCACGAGCTCCTAGACGTTTTCAGAAAGTGGACCCACCTGAGTTCATGAATCTCAGGGTTGGTTTCCCTGCTGCACGAAATTACCGGATGTGATTCGGATAGGAACAAGACGAATTGGTGATTTGCAGAAGGCACTGTGAGATAAGAAGTCGTCGCGGTAGCATAATAAGAGCAGTCTGCATACCTGGACGACAGAGCGACAAGCTTACGATTGGTATACCGGACACATGTTGAACTTTTGTTAGCAGGTGGCAGAGGAACATTGGCAGACAATTAGGACACGATGGACTTTCAAGGGATGAGAAACTCTTTTCCACTAGACACCCGGACCAGCTCACCGAGGCCCGTCCCCTACGTTGTTTCTTTGTGTCCAGAGCCAGCTCGAGGCCCTCTCAGCAACCTCGCCCAGCTGTTTAAGTGTCCGCTTGCGTTCATTACCGCACAATCCTAGTTCTTTAACCACATTGAAGAGTAAAGTGGAAACGAGGCGTGAAGAGCGAGACCTAATGTTTATAGACCAATCGGCACTTTGTGGTGCAGCATCACACCGTCTGGCTTTATTTGCCAGGACTCTGTCTAGTACCCATTCAAGGTTGAGTCGACACTGAAGCCAAGGTCCTGATTGAAATTACAATTAAAATTAAAACATTCCGTAACCGCCAGGACCCGAATAAACGACCTTCCGATCCCCAGTCTACCCGCTGCACCACGACAGCTCCCCAAACAATATATGGATACAACTATATGCCTTTGATGCCACAAATTAAGGAACATGTTCTTCTCGATGTTTAAAACTCAGCTGCCATTTAAAGCAAATTAGAATACTTGCCAACACTTTCTTTCGAGATGAATAAACACAGCAGCTGGAGATACCTGCAGACTGTCATTTTCGTAGTTTTTGAAAGTTGAAATAGACTAAACCTTGTTATGGCAATTAATAATATTCAAGAAACGAGTGTAATATGTGTAACGTATTCTTTGGCCTCTTTTTGTTCTTCCTCGTCCTCCTCTTTGCCTGGCTTTCAAGAATATTCAAGTTCGATAGTATTCTGTCCCCTTGTGTTGTGGACTGTCTATGCACATTTTAGTAGGCGTGTATTACATTTGCGTGATACTTTAATGTCCTCTGAAAGTACTGGAGAGTTTTGGGAAATGCCATTCTGATCTCAAGACTCAGTGAAGGGAAAACCCCAACTGCACCTCCACGCGGAAGAGGACGGTAAACACACTGCGGTATGACCAACGCAGCTATGGGGACCGAGTCTCCGCCGGGATAAGTGGATACCACTAGGGTGCCCTCTGCTGTTAGCAGGAGCATCACAGATCAGGGCACTCACTTGCCCTAGCAATCGAAAAGGTTGCTAAAGGCTGAGGACATGGTCAAAAGCCTTGTGGATGTGGAAAGCAACGGGAAACTACCACTTTACTATCCAAGAAACGCATCACGGAAGCCAAAAATGAAACTCAAAGATCAAATGGTAAGGCCCTCAGGCCAGGCAGATCACAAACGCGAACTGGGGAAGAGAACGATTGCAGAGCAAGTAAGGGTAGTTGTGATGACGGCCTTAAGCCCTACGGTACTCAGTCCTTGCGAAAGAGAATAAGAGGTTTTGAGCTGAGATGTTAAAGAAAGATTCTCAGAATATCTTGGACAAAGAAGATAAGAAATATTGACATCTTAAAAGATCTAAACATCAAGAAAGATTGGCTAATAAACAGCATCCTTTCTCGAAAGCTGAAATATGTTGGTCATATCAAGCGCCACGACGGATTGGAAAAAAATTATAGCAGGAGGCATGGTACCAGGAAGGAGGGGCAGGGACCTACAGGATATAGGTGACTCCTTGAATGGGAAAATGCATGAGGCGTAAAACTGGCGAGAGACCGAATTTCTTTCAGGCATACTGTGATGAGAGCGACGTTTTGCAAAAGACCTGCTACATGATGATGATGATATTTTAGTACTTTTCAAAAGCTGAGTCCTCACACAGTTACGTAAATCTCGAAAACTCCTAGCGGATCAAAAGGAATTTGTGTACTGGCTTTGGATTTCTAATGCCATTTGGAGTGTTTAATTCACAGTTGCATAGATGCTGTTTTTTTCTCAAGGCGCGGAATTTTTGTGATTCTTTGTTTGACTAATAATGAGTTTACCCATAGAAAAAGATCATACCGAAATTGAGACACAGGTAGAGATTATTTGGAAATTAATTGAAATGTATCGTGGGAGACTTTGAATTGAGTTGAGTCAAGAATGGACGTCACAGCACTCGGGGCATTCCCATGCGTGTTCCGTCCTCATCTTTAACAGCCAGAATTCCAGTACTAATAGTACCGGTCGTATTCTGTTTATCTGTTCGTCTTGCGTTTCCTCTAAGTGTAGTGAGGTTGCTCAGGACCTTCAGACGGAACTTGCTTGCAAAGCAGGTGGTGCGATGAAGAGAGAGCCGTTGTCAATGTGTCAAGTAAACGGTGACATGGTTTTCACTGAATAACTAGATTATAAATACACCGACACAAACTGGAACTTTGTATTCAGATATCAGGGAGAGAACTCGCACAATAAAGCTCGTATATAGGAATGTTTCAAACCGTCAATTTTTTTCTCCTTTTTTTTTCTTAGTCGCTGCGACAAACTGTGAGCAGCATCACCTACTTGGCTCCGGCGATTTTGACTGTTTGCCGTACCAGATACAGAGACTAGGTCGGATACAGAGTGAGGCAGTGCAGAAAACTTAGATGCACAATAAATACAACACGCAGGACTACGCGTTACCTCCTTGATCTTCTAAACATGAAAGTATGACCAGTAACCTACTGAGCACGTGCGTATCTGTGTCCATACACACCATTCATTGCTTAACAAACTTCGCAGGAACAAGGGTATCAAGTTAAAAAAGAGTAAAATCCTCCGTAGGCCACGGCGATGACATTTTCAACAAGTTTGTTCAAAATAGGACATAGAACCTGATGAGAAATGGGTACGAATAATAGCAGAGGGATGCACATGCTTTTCAGTCTGCATAAAACTGGATAGAGAATAATTGCAACAGGCCCATTGTTGGTTGAGGTTAGAAGTTCAAACATAAGTTCTTGAAAATTCTGCTGATAAATGTGCAGTTATTTACATCGACGCTCATGGCTTTCACTGTTTTGGTTCTACGAAAAACTAAAAGAATAAAGCGATGCTCTGGCCTTGTCCAAAAGATGTCTGACAATGGAGGCGATGGTGCTAATAAAAGCGATGATATGGCCAGAGACACACACATTTCCCCATGCGTACTTTCCAAGTGAATCCTTGAGCAACCTTAAGAAGATCGAGACATGATGGATTCAAAGAAAAGAGATAAAGTTGCTCAGGAAATCACGTCTGAAAGAATCGGTTTCATATTTGTACCAGGACACTCTGGGATAAGAGGAAATGGACGAACTGACTGGTTTTCTGACAGGGCCATGGCAGGAAAACAATGGACACGGCCGATGTGCTCTCAAGGAGAAAGGACGAGTGAGTCGGTAGCACTCAAAAGAATGTTAAATTAAGAATCGACAGCAATCGGGCCACCCTCATTAGTGCTCTGTCCCCATCTGCAGCAGCAAGAAAAGAATTCAAATACCGATTGTACCAGTAACTGTATGATTGTATATCCGTCTCGCCTTTGCCCTGAGTGTCGAGCGGCGGCCATACCCCCTTGTAACTCCTCGCAGTGCCATTTTCCTCTGACCGTATTGATCTGTTTGAGCCTCGGCACTGTTCATACTCTCCTAAAGGGCTTCCAGAGAAATTTGACTCAAAAGCTCAACAAAATGGGAAAGAGGAAAACGTGCACAAAACAACACAACGTAACGTTTCGGCCGGGCAGCCTTTTTCAAACATAAGTGAACTACACAAACGAGGAATGGAGAGTATGTAGATCTCGTGAGCAACGTTGAAAAAATGTGATGCGGAATGAAATGAAATGAAATGAAATGAAATGAACGATGGCTTACAAGGAATTAAAGAGAAATTTGATTTAAAAGCTCAACAAGATGAAAAAGAGGATAGTCACCCCCAAAGTTTCTCCTAAAGGACCCTCACTAAATCCAGCATGTCATACATCAGTTCACTACCAAGTAGCAGATAACCGGCCAGTCTATCTGTCTGCTCATTTCCCAACACACCGGCATTCTTGAAGAAAATATCTAAACGATTCTAACTACCCGGGTTCTTTGAAGTGATGCTTCCCACTCTGCACGGAACATGCCTGACTCTACGTTTCTTAACATGCTCTGTGAGTCAGTTACAATTACGGCTTGTGTGTACAGCTGATTCTCAAGCCAACGGAAGGCAGCAGTGACTGCCTCCAGCTCCATTCTCAAACTTAACGTTTTGATATTATATGTCGGACTTTGTTGCACCAAGCGAGGTCCATTCGCCTTTGCTATGAACCCCCAGGCACCGTTTGCCCCCTCAACATAGAGCCATCTGTACTCATGTCCCAAAGTGATTAGAACCCTACACAAGTCTGAAACCGGATAGGACATTTTGACACACTTCTCTCCTCGCCTAAATTTATCAAGCCTGCACACATGTCCAATTGTGTCTTTAGCTTGCGCCATCCAAGACCTTCCACTTTTCAGTCTGTGACCCTTAGCTAACTATGGAATATATTGAACGACTATGGAGTACAAGGTCAGCTACTAGACATCAGATCTCTGTACCAAACAAGCTCAAGCGTAGCTAGAACAAATGTTAGTGTGACAGACGAATTCATACTAAGAACAGGAGTAAGACAGGGTTGTTTACTATCACCACTACTATTCAATATATACATGGACAGAATAACAACAGCAGCAAACCATGTAATGATAAGCGAACTGTTAACTACACCAAGCAGTGAGACAGAGTTAGTTGAAAGAGATCATTATAATGAAAACATACACGCCGATCCTGAAGAAGTATATCCCCAACTGAACGAAATACTTTTCGCAGACGACCAAAGCATAATACATGAAAACGAAAAAGAACTTCAAATCCACGTAAATGCGCTACACACAGTCTGCAACGAATATAACATGAAGATCAGCATCACCAAAACATAAATTCTTAAAATAAGTAGAACACCTAATATACTAACTATTCAAGTTAACAACGAACAACTCAAACAAGTGCAGCAATTTAAATACTTGGGGAGCATCTTCACAGATGATGGAAGAATTGATAGGGAACTTGAGGCAAGATGTCAAAAGGCGAACGCAGTAACTTACCAACTCTCCCCACTGCTAAAACACCCAAGCATCACTATGCCACTAAAACGACAACTGATAAATTGCATGTTTATACCAACCCTCTGCTACCAATGCCAAACCTGGTCCCTAACAAGAGCACAGGAGAAAAAGATCACGACGTGCGAAATGAGATGCTTACGTAAGGCTGCCAATGTCACAAGGAAAGACAAGAGTTCGAAACGAGAACATTAGATCAATCGTAGGAACCACACCATGTCTGCAATACATAAAGAAGCAACAAATAGAGTGGTATGGCCACTTGATGCGAATGCAAACCGACCAACTGCCTCTACGAGCATACAACGAACAGCACTACTGTCCTAGAGCAAGAGGCAGACCGAGAGTACGATGGATAGACAATATATCAGAGATCCTGAGGCAACACGGACTAACAACAACACGTGCAACACACCTGGCCCAGGATAGAAAACTGCGACTCCCCACTACGCTGTGAGGCAATTGTGGACAAGACAAGACAAGACAAGACCCTTAGCTCAAAAGACCGCAAAAATCTGTATTTCAAGACAGGTGTCATCAGATATAAACACTATACAGCAAAAAAAAAAAAAAAAAGTAATTTGTCAGTCGTCCTTCGCTGAGAGATGTACTACAAATGGGGCTTGTCCGATGTACACTGAGAATAATCTGTCGATTCACGCAAGAAAGCAATGAAGATCGAGTGTTACCTAAAAAAAAATTAACTGTGAATTATTTGGGAGTAAATACGTTATCATTGTAAACATCTCACTTCGTGTTTGAATTATGACTGCATGAAGCTATGCCTAACAGGGAAGCCAACGTGCGGATATTATTTCTTATGACATGGTCATTGGGCTAAGGCACAGAGAGTAAACCAGTCAGACAGACGATGACGACATCAGTTTGGGGGAATTTTTTTAAATGACAGGCTTTGTTAGCCATTTGGAAGTGACAGGCTCGATTCTCGAGCCGTAATCATAGGCTATATTTTTATGTTGTCTAGTGTGTCCTATCTTTCTACTTCTTTCTATGAGTGCTGTCCAATAAATTGTCTTTTTTTAATATATGTAACACATATTTAGTCTCAATGTTAACAGAAATGACACCATAACAGTAATTAGTAATTTAGAGAATTACACATGAGACTGGTGAATTATGAGTCTTAGTAACAAACAGGTTAGTGGACTTGCAACTCTTGTGTGCTAAAGTTGCTCAATGGGTAGACAGCGCATGACCAAGTGCCCTGGATACGATTTACTCTCCAGCTGTTGTACAAAACTGTCAGGAAAAACTCAAGGACATGATGCCGTCATATATGCACATTTAATGTCACAATTTCAAGCGGGTAAAGTCAAACGCGTACATATAATGATGCCTGCTAAGTAACCATTCCCGTCACTAGCTAATTATAAAGTAAATGTCCCTCAATTCCCTTGCGCTAACTGACACAGCGGCGCTCTCTCAGCCTACACTAGCTGCCGCTACACATTGAGCTAACCGCTACAGTGCATAGTTTCCCAGCCAGTGATGCCACTTTGGATGTTTTACATCCATATTTAGATTTTTTTCCTTGCTTTTAGATGGTGTTTTTAACGTTTAGATGGAAGATATTTTTCTAGATGTTATTTTATTGGGAGTGAGATATATTCATATTTTTTTTCTTTCACTGTCAGTTTAATAATTACAGTGTAAAATATTTTCTACAATAGTTTTGTTTTTAGTCTGGCAGGTACTTAGTGACAATTACGATTACTTAAACTTTGAACTCTCACTGGGGACAACGCTCAAATATCTGGCAGCCCCGGTACTGTTTAAATGTGCGCGAAAATTATACTAACTTTGTTTCAACAGTATCTTCACTGTGCTGACTTTGTGTTTTTTTTACATGTGTTTTTTTTTTTTTTTTAAATTGCTTACCTTTATACGTGGCTTTCACTTTTAAAAAAGCCTTTTAACATGCTAAAAGTAAAATATGAGTAAAAATTTAGGAAAGAGTGGCTGCATGATGACAAAATTAAGACTGTGTGATAGCAGTTGCTGGGGAAATGGCCAAGGCTCGTTGTAAGTACTGCAAGTGTGAAATTAAAATGATAACACAAAACTTAAAGAGTCATGCAGAGACTAAAAAGCATAAAGCATTCAAAGATATTACACCGCTGACATTTGTTTTCAGAACTACACTGATAAATGAATCATCAAAAGTTGAGGGATCGGTCACAATGTTTTTAAGTTGTCATTGTGCAATTTCAAACTGTAATCATTTGATTGATTTGTTTGAAAACACTATTTCTGACAGTAAAGTTATGGATGATTAGAAAATGCATCGCAGCAAGTGTACACATATAATAAGAATTACTTTATTTTCTCACTTTGAAAAAGAATTAATCAGTGATATTTCTACAAATAAATACAGTTTATTATTAGACGAATCAAATGATATTTCTGTACTGAAAGTGCTTTGTGTGAGTCTTATATATTACAGCAAGAATACCGACAAAGTTTTTTCTACATATCTTGGACTAGTTCAATTGGAAAAGTGTGATGCAGAAAGTATAGTTCAGGAACTGAAAAACACTTTTAATCAGCATTTAGACTTAAAGAATTTGGCTGCAATTGGTACCGATAATGCCTTGGTGATGGTTGGTATAAACAATGGCGCTTATGCCAAGTTGAAGGAAGCTATCCCATCGTTAATGCTTATGGTTGTTTTTAAAAATATGCAGTCGCCTAAACCAATTGTATCATGCATTAAAATTGATTGTAATTTAATAAACAAAACTATATGTATTGAAATGTCAAAGAAAATATGTTAATGTCATTTCTTTTTTCTTCACACACACACACACACACACAAAGAAAACCAACTGCACGAATGCCTTTACTTCCCAATGCATTTTCATAGTACCAGTGTAAGGTGCAATCTAGGAGCAAGAATCAGGTATAAAATTTTCCCCTTGAAGCTGATCCCAAACCAAACTTTTAGGCGTGAAGGCAAGAGTCCACTTCTACTCTACCACGACTTCCGATACGTCAACAATCGTTTAAACAAAGTACTATTTGTACAAGTAAGTAAAAGTACAGTACACAATATCTTTACCAAAACTACCAATAATACCCACCAAAACAAATATTATAGACTATAAACAATTTTTTTTTTTACCTTAAAAAATAAAGGAATATACGACGCACAATCTTGATAGATGCAGTGATTGTACGAATAGTGAATAGCGAAAGTGTTAAGTCATATTTATATGAACCGATTATACTTGATATCTGCTTAAGATTATCTCCAGTCACCAAGGGATATACACATATTCATTAACACGAAAACAGTCATAAATGGAGACGATATCACATATGTAGTGAGATATGCCAGCTGTGTGACAGATATAAATGCAAAACGTTATTTACCATTTATCTGTGCTTACTTAATAGGATTTAAAAGAATTGTTTCTAGAATATTCCATTTATGAAAAGCCTCCCCAACAAAGGACGCAATTTTCCGTTACCTTAAAGGGCTGCTCTGGCTGTTGAACAGAGCCCTGATACAACTTAATGTTGATTGATTCTCGTCCGAGTGGTGGTGCTTTGTGTCACCAGGTTTTCATCGCTCTTTGTGCGGTCCTGGTGGGGTTGAACTTAATTTATTTATTAATTTCATATTTGTACAGTTGCTTGCTTTCTGTCGGCTCTGTGGCTAAGTCGATGCGAACGCTTCGTAATGCCGGGATGCCGGGTTCGATCCCAGCTGCGGGCCTTGCGCCTTGGGTTGGTTTCGACAGTGGTATCAAGAAAGCCGACCGTCCAGAGCAATGGCAAACTACTGGACGTAAATTTGTTTATGAAAACCACACAACAACCAGGGGCTGTTGGGTTGGTTCTGCAACGTCCTGTCAAACTACTGGACGTAAATTTGCCTAGAAAAACCACACAACAGCCAGGGGCTCAACAGCCAGAGGCTGTTGGGGTTAGTTCTGCAACGTCCTGTAAAGGATAAGCAACTAACCTTAACCTTGCTTTCTCCTCGGTGTTTCAACTAAAGATTGGCAGGTATTTACTGCTGCACGTAAATATAAGAGAGGGTCGATGATTTCAATGAATCCAGCAAAACGGTAAACGACATGTTGTCCCAACTTCCTTCCACAGCAGAATGGGTCATTTATATTAAAGTCATGTCACGCTGGCAATTTTGAAATGTAATCTTTTTTTTTTTTCTAGAAGATATTAGAAATATGTGGCCTACTGTACCTGGAAAGTCGTCAAATATAAAATTGTATTCTAATGGACATTATAAATACACATACAAAAACTGACTGCGCTTCTTGCAATGCATGTGGGAATAACAAATTCAGCTGTTTGAAGTTACATTTATCTGACAAGACTATACTTTTTTTTTGAAACAGGTGTTTTCAAGCAAGCAAGGGAAAAAAAGCAATAGAAAGGAAACAATACCATATGTCTGAGGGGATGAACAAATATATGGATAATTAATTTAATGTTATACATCTTTTTAATGTTCATTGCTCATTTCTTCGTAAGATTTAGCATTCTGTTCTAAGGTGAAACAAATGATTAGAGAACCGAGGAAAGCACTGCGAGTAATCAGTATGTTCATTTTCGTAAAGGATAACATTTTAAAGCAAAACACTAGCTGCTGTTGTGAACACTAAAATGGATTGTCACAGTGTGCAAATACATTATTCCTTACGTCCTGTTTAGGACGTAATTTTTTGTTATTTGAAGCCCCACTCTGGCTTTTGCCAGGGGCCGCAATATAGGCAGGCCATAAATATGGCCAATTGTCTCTCCACGTGATCCTCATCCACATGGTGGCACTTTGTGTTTATCGCTTGTGTGATGTCCTAGTGTGGTAGAAAGTCAGTCAGTGTGCAAATATTAAACAACAACCCACAACATTATTATTTCTGGCAGGTACATGTAGATGTACCTAATAATTAAAATGTGTGTTCATCAACATCATTATCCCGTGCCTTGCCGACTGGGGTGGGCGATCATGCCTCTCCATATTCAACGATCTTCTGCAGCATGTATCAGTACGTGATTCGACACATTTCCGTGCCATGCAACAAGACTGTCAAGAATCTGCTCTCGTTGTCTTCCTTATCCCTCCTTCCACAGATCTTTCAAGTGGTCACAAGATGTTCTTTTTTTCCTATTACCATAACATCGCCGAAAAATGATCTCCTTCTGATGTATGTGATAAGTTGTCTTCGGGCTCCCGCCTCTTTCAAATTTTTTTTGGTTGCTCTTTTTGGCTGTCTAAGGTATTCTAAGCATTCTTCTGTAAAACCACATCTCTGAGGCCTCCATAAATTGTTTGGTCTGCCTACTGATTGTCCAGGATTCACAGCCATATGTTTAAACTTGATGTTTGTAGCAAGCAAGAATTCTTTTTCTAACTCTCAATGGCAAGGATATATTGCACAGGATGTTCTTGATCTTATAAAATGCAGTTTTTGCCTGTCCTATTCTGTGTTTTTATCTCAGTTATGCATCTTCCATCTGATGTGGCTAGAGACTTAAATGTATGTACTTGTCCTAAAATAATACCATCGACTTTTATTACACATTTAGGAATAATTCGTTTTTTTTTATACCACCATTTCCTCTGTCTTCCCATTATTTAAACTGAGGCCCATTCTTCCATTCTAACACCACAATGTATATCATTTCCTGTAGTTCTTTCTGACTTGTTGCTATCAAGACTGTGTTATCAGCATAACGTAAATTATTTATATTGTGTCCATCAACCACAATTCCAGGCATATCAATTAAAGATATCATTATATATCCACTGTATATTGAAAACAAATCAGGTGAAAGTACACATCCTTGAAGTTACAAATCGACAACGCTCTCCGTACTAAGCTTCTTCCAAGCAGAAGTTAGGGTTCTCTTGGTAACCCCTTCCCCCGCCTTTTCGATCATTGTGAGGCAGGCAACGATTTGGAAGTAACTTTTCTAAAACTCTTTGAGAGTGAGGTTGGTCCCTTTAGTCACCTGAAAACAATGCTCGCAGAGTGCTTTAGAGCTTCCTAAAGTTAGAAATAACTTGCTGGTCCATAGGCTGGAGTAACGGAGTGGTGTTGGGAGGCAGAAAATGAATCTTGATGAACTTAAATTCTTCAGAGAGGTCATCTTGTAGGCCTGGAGGATTCATGTACATACATCACAATATAACACATGTTTGAGAAATTGTGTGATCACAAGCGACACTACGATGCTACGGGAATGAGTGCTAAACACAGACTGATGTAACATGCGCACAATTCGGGACTTCTCTCTTCGCCACTGGTTATGCGAAACCTCGCTCGTTAAGCAAATCATTTCTTTTACAATTTGTTTTGCTCGTTATGCGAATTACTCTTTGTGAGAGGTGCTCGTTAAGCGAGGTTCTACTTTATGTATAATGTATAACATAACAAGGTGTATTTAGCCTTCTATGTCACCACCCATTGGTATGACATGACTTAACTTGTAAATACTCCAAGACGTCAGTCTAGTCTGCCCACTACTACTTGGTTGATAGTGTGTGTGCTGACCCAATTATTCTGCTAGTCTTCAGGTGCAAAAATAAAATTTTGCACAACTAAAACTACTTACGGAACGATTTGTCTGCTGGATTAAATCACTCGCTCCAGTGTTGGGATGGGTAGCGAATATGACCTCAGCCTGTAAGGGGGATGGTTGATTAAGACGGACCCCAGCAATTTGACACTAAGAAAAGTATCGCTCTGCAATATCTCATAGCAAAGTTGGCTCTCCTCCTCAGCAGTGGGTATATATATATATATATTAGGGCTGTACCGAATAGTGATTTTGACTATTCGGCTGAATATAAATAGTGCGACCAACTATTCGGCCCAATACGAATACGAATAGTGTATCATCATCATCAGGCGACTTGCCGATTGGCGTTGGCGATTAGGCCCCGTCACAATCTGTGATCTCCAGCAGCATGTATAATCTTCTTCTTTAGCATTCTGAGTCCTTGAGGTTTACTGCTGCAGATATCACTCGTCTCCATTCATCTCTCTATTTGGCCTTCTCTTTACAATTTGTGACACCAGCTGTTTGCAGGTCTGGCTGGGCATTATCTCGGGAACCTCTTTTTTGTCTGTCTCGTGGTCTACGCCCATTCATCTCTCAGGTGTATACAGTTTTACTTCTCTGTCATCTGACATTCTTTCAATATGCCCCAACCATTTTAGTCTGTTAGCTCTCATGATGCCAGAGATCAAAGGTGATTTAAACAGATTTTTTGTTACGTTGTTGCTTCTCACTCTCCATTCCCAGCAGTTAGCATCTTTGATGGGTGCAAAGATTTGTCGTAAAACTGTTTTCGAAAACCTGTAATAAGGCCTCATCTCTTTTATTTCTGCTTCAAGTTTCAGAGCCATACAAAACGACTGGTCTTATCAACGTTTAATATATTTTAATATTGGTGTTGCGAGACAGACACTTTGAATTTAGCAGACGTTGAAGGGCATATTATACTTTATCGGAAGGTCGTGGGTTAGCTCCCTGGCGGAGTTGGACTATTTTCAAAAAATGACCTTGGCTCCCAGGTCGACCCAGCCTTGAATGGGTATCGGGTGCAGTCCCAGGTAGTAAAGGCGGCCGGCGTGATGCTGACTACATCACCCATCTTGTGCCGATTAGTCTATAACAAGTTAGGTCTACACCTATATGCCCTATACGCCTAAAGGTGTGGAAAGGGGTCCTTTATTTTACTATAGATTGTATGTCTTCTCTCAGCATGTTGGAGCAGTTGAAGTTTGCACCAAAGTCCTTATATGTTTCCGTTCGTTTGATTTTAATATTATCTTCTTGGATGTGGCCGGAGTTTATATTCTTGTCATGTCCATTTTGTGTTTTGCATCCTTTAGTCAGTTTGTGGTAACAAATAACTAGGACTGAAAAAATCCTAAGTATTATGACAAATAACTAAACTTGCAAATTGTAACTGACAGCTTAGTTAATGCATGAAAGCTGCATTAGCTTTCAACAAAACCAATTGTTCCATGTTGTCAGCATTAAGGCCGTGTATGCAGAAGCAGGTGTAAGTAACTACTGTTCGTATTCGGCCCGACCGCAACTTTTCGGCCGAATACCGAATAGTCAACAGGTCCACTATTCGGCCCCAAAGCGAATACGGAGCGAATATTCGGTACAGCTTATATGTATATATATATATATATATATATATATATATATATATATATATATATATATATATATATATATATGGTACTCGTAAACTATAAATGACTTACCCAAGCTTTTGAAAATGTCCTGTGCAGAAAGGCTTCTTTAGTTTGATATAGAAGTGTGAGCCAATATACCAAATGTCTGGTCTCGTTGAAAATCAAGCAGAGAATTGGGAGGGGAAACAGCGTCACTCCAAAAGAAAGTAGGGCGAAAGATTCCTACTCCTAGGTTATGATTCGCCCCATCGGAATGTGAGCAATAACTCAAAGAATCTCCAACTTCTAACCGTAAGTTTGAAAATGAAGTTCTACCAAGACACAATGAACATTCAGAAATACATATTATGTCATAAAGAGGTATAAATAAATAAGAGGCTTATATACCCAAACATGCGACTCACTGAACATTTTAAACAACTCGCTAAGGAGTCTAAGCACACAATGTGGGAACATTTTTGCGAGGAAATAGGTTATGAAAAATCACTTAAAAAATTCTGGCGGCTTCACCAAAAGATGAACGGAGGCAAACAAACCTCTGTTATGCCCGAGCTAAAGATGGACAACGGGGTGGTGTTACAATCGGATAAAGACAAGGGCGAGGCTATCCTGCACAGATTTCTTCTGCAGACGGAAAAGAAAGATAGGGAAGAGAGGGAACAGATAAGACAGAGTTTATATGATATCCAGATGGCTGAAATGGAGGAAGTCGATGATACAGTATACATCTCCACGGACTGCATCAGAGCAACACTGAAGACCTGTCCGGACACAGCTCCAGGGCCTGATGGCTTTAGATACAGCCACGTCAAAAGCCTCGAGGCGACAGATATTGATGAACTATCCACGATTTTTAACAACACCATGAAAACTGGCACTATTCCTGATGACTGGCTCCACAGCTACCTCAGACCGGTTCCTAAGCCAGGAATAAATGGCTACAGAATCATCACACTCCAGAACACTGTAGGAAAATTCATGAAAAAAATCGTTGCCAGAACGTTAACTCAAATATTGGAGTCGGGTGGCCTATTCCCCGCTACACTAGGTGGCTACCGACCAGGAAGAGATACATGGTGCAATGCTGCAGTATTTGCCTACGACACATACGAGGGTTTCCAGGAGGGAATAGAAACGGCTGCAGCCGCTATTGACTTAGAAGATGCATACAACAGCGTCCCATACAACATGCTCATCAGACTGCTGTTGGATATGCAGATAGAAACAAATTTGGTCAACTGGATCGCAGCAGCGCTATTTGAAAGAACAGTGTCGCTTCGATGTGGTGAATGGGCATCCGAACCTCAACGCGTCATAATGGGTCTGCCCCAGGAATCACCATTGTCGCCTGTGCTCTTCAATGTGTACACAGCAGGAGTCACTAGTGCACAACGCGTAGGTCTAGGCAGAACAATGTCGTATGCAGATGATATCCTTGTTTACCGTCGAGGTAAAAACAGGCAGGAAATTACAACCACACTACAACACGAACTAGACAGACTTAGTGAGTGGTGCCAGGAATCAAAAGCTCATGTGAACCCGTCCAAAGCCTCCTTAACATGGTTCTCTCTGAATACCCACATCGTGAGTACAACAACGCCAGTCGTAAGCATCTGTGGTGTGGACATCAAGAGAACGGACACCATGAAATACCTGGGCATGACATTTGACAGATGCTTGAAATACAAATGCCACGTTGACAACGTCATACTTAGAGCCAGGAAAGGTTTGACAGCACTCAAGGTGCTAGCAGCAGCTGATATTGAACAACGTCTACTTTTCCTTCTCTATCAAGGGCTTGTGCTTAGCGTCATTGACTATGGTCTCGGCCTCCTCGCTGTCAGCAAAACCCAGCTAGAAAGACTGGACCGAGTACAGAATGAGGCCATGAGACTCATACTTGGCTGCACAAAAGACACCTCCTGCAACGCCATGCGTTATATCCTGGGTCTGCCGACTATGACAAGCAGATACGAAGTGGCACAGGTCAAGGCTTACATAAGGGTATCGGCAGACGTTAACCACCCATTACACAAAGCTATTCACGACACAAAAGGAACGCGTCTCAAAAGGGGCCGCTCTTGGATGGCAAAGGCTGAGGACTTAATCCAGCAGGTATGTGACCTAGACGTGATCAGCCACGGAAAAGAATGGACGAATACACCAGTAGACATGCATGGCATCTCTAAGGTTGTCATCACACTCGGAAGGTACTGCAGGGATCAAATACCTGCGGCGGTAGACACAGAAGTAAGGGAACTGATAGATCAGCATTCAGACTCAGAAGATACCATCATCTACACAGATGGATCCGTGAAGCGCGGATCAAGGTCAGCATGGGCATACACAGCGCAAAGAAAGGGGAAAACAATACATGAGGACAGCGGCGCTTACCAGACAACCACGTCAAGCATGACAATGGAAATAGCCGCTGCTTCTAGAGCTTTAGCATGGGTATCCGAGCAAACCGCCACACAGGTAGTAATTGTCTCAGACTCAATTAATATGCTTCAGAAGATAGCAACAGGCAGTATGCGCTCTGAATGGATAGAAAGCATCAGGAAATCGCACTTAACCTCCGTAACCTGGATCTACACACCAGGTCATGCGGGCGTGAAGGGAAATGAGCGAGCAGACCAACTGGCAGGCACTGCACTAATGATTGCAGGAAAAAGTATGGACAGAGCAGACATAGTCAACGCTGTACGAACCGGGCTAGTGGAGAATGAGGAATCCCTGACACTAACACGATTGCGTGACATGGGAGTTAAGCATGGTGATGCACGTCTTTGCCGTCTTCGAGGCCGAGAAAGGAGACAATATAACCAGCTTCTCATGGGGACAATTAGTAGAAGTACTTTAGAGTGGCTGCTGCTTCGGAGAACTGAGCACGCATGGGTATGCCCAATGTGCAGTGACATTAATTGTGATAACAGAACATAAAATAACATCTTAGTAGGGAGTCGGCAGTACGAAACCCAAGTTCAAGGTGTCTCCTTCGTGCCAAAGAACTGCATGGCTGTTGGGTGAACAGTCGTTAACGATGGCAGGCACGTCGTTTTAGGGGCGACGCCTGCTGGTGGATGTAATGTCCTAAGTCCCTTCCCCAGCTAATAATGAGGGTACTGCTGGGGTGACCGTTTATTAACCCTCATATAATTCTTCCGGTCAAAATGGACGCTAGGTACGGCCACCTTTTTTTTTTTTTTAAGCCGTGGCAAATATTTTTCCAGACGGTGGCCGTTGCATTTTTGCTCCATTTGTAGGCTGGAAGGATGTAGTTTCGTCGCCCAGTTTCTGAGTTGAGTGCATGGCGTGACACTGTGAGCTGCGTTTGTTTTTCGTTGGCACAGGAGCGTAGCATATGTGGGGTGACCCGTTTGCTATGAAGCTGAAACTAGGATTACCAGATTACTAGATTACATGCGAATTCAGTTTTGAATCTGACCACCAAGGAGATTACAGAATCAAGAATAGTCCAAGATGAAGGTGTGGCTGGGAGTGTTACGTGACAGCTTTCTCTGACACAGTTTACAGGACGCATGAAAGCATACACAAGACAGTAAAACAAACCCGTGTTCTAAAAATTCCTTACCCGCAAAATATTGCAGGTTACACCAGGCTGATGTTTTTGCTACGGATGACCCTCTTTAGAGCTTCAACTGGGTATCTGGGATTCGCCCTGTTGTCTGCCACCCGAACTGAATTTCGTTGTTAATCGCATTACACGAATCTTAAGATAGCACACCGGATGGTAGAAACGGCACACGTGATCTTCTTTTTTTTCTTCTCTCACTTGCTGCAAACTCCAGAGGAAAGTCCTGATTGTTCGTCATTGGAATTTGCTTTGTGCCAGGGTCTGGGTTTTGCTTGTAAATCTGTTTTACTGGCTTATTTGCGTGTATTTGTTTGTTCATTGCCGCTCGGGCAGATGCACTTCGAATGAAACCCCCAATTAGTCGAGTTTTACGACATGCTTGGTGGAGAGACAATAAGTCTATTCTTGTCCCCCCCCCCCCTCCCCTCTTTCCGCCATAAAATGGAACCCAAGAACTAACACTGGGAACACAAGATCAATACTGAAGAAACGATGCTTCAGTCAAGTGAGTCATCTAAAGAACCCATACAGAGAACACAAGATAAACATTTAAAGAAACGATTTTTCAGTCAGCTTAGTTAAGTAAAGAACTCACATTGGGAACACAAGATCAGTAATGGAGAAACGATGCTTCAGTCAACTGAGTCAAGTAAAGAGCTCACACAGAGCACAATATCAAATTTGGAGAAACCATACTTCACACAACTGAGTCAACTAAAAGACGCCTTTAATTTGTTCATGTCATGCTAAATTCGTATTTTTGTAAACTAGTCAGGACTCGATGGATGCTGTCAATGTGACACAGCCGCCTCTAATTCAATCAAGCAAAACATATTTAGTGTGCTAAAACCATTTAAAGCTATTGTAGCTGTTCACAGCTCAGTGAGTTTAATCTCTGGTCTTATGTTCTGTGGTCTGAATACATGGTCACTATTACTGTATCTCGATAACAATGAATTTATTCGTAAGTGTTATCGGGCACGGTTGTTTCCCTTTTCAGATTTTGTAAATGATTTATATTCCTTGAACAGATGAAGTTTTCCTCGAACCTGCGTGTTAGAAACACAATCGTTTTACATGTATGGGGTATTTGTATGCAGATTGTGACTTCCTTACATCTTAGGCAGGTGCACACCGACATCGAAGGAAGCCGCCAATTAGTTTACTCTTACAACATGCTTTTTAAGGAGGCAGTTGGTCTATTCTTGTTTTCCCTAAAAAAGGATTCCTGAACCCACGCGGGGAGATGCAGATAAAAACATTGTCATTCAATGAGTATGTGCGACCATATTTACTCGTATGTTAGGCTAACGAATGTTGTGCTATGCTAAAAGTAACTGTGCCACGTAACAAGATTAACATCAGATAGGGCACCACAGAGAGCAATGTTATTCAGATACAAAGCTAACAGATCAAGAGCTTGACCACGCAGACAATGGACCGTAGAAGTATTAAAAACACTGCAAAGAGCTAAATACGAAGCGAACAAAAAGGCCCGTTCCAGAGATCTCATCCTGTCCTGACGCCGTAAAGGTATTGCAGGAGAAGAAGAAAAACCTGTGTTGAATAGAAGACTGCCACATTGTCACATTTTCCTACATATTGTTTCCTGGACCATGCTATCCTAGCAGTTTAACAAATGACCAATTCCTCAATATCAACAAAGGCATTGTCGGACATTCCGCCCATCCTCAATAAAAGAAACAATAACGATTGCGGTAACAACAACTGTAATAACAAAAGCTACTTCACTGCGTCCACACACACAAAAAGCTATCAATTTGTCTTCATCATATAGCACGCATTTTGGGAAAAGACATTTCTATTTCAGCCAAATTACCATGCCAATAGCGATAGCATCAATTTAGGTTAAAGCAGTTAGGGGTTAAATTCGAGAGGACTGACATCTTTGCACAAGATTTTAACCTTCATGGCCTGGTCTATTTCCTCAGAGCAGCTAACTGCCTTCTGGCAAAGCACGAACTCCGTAGCGTCGGCGACTATGTACAGAAATCCATGTAAAAATTGCACTTGTAAACTGAACAATGCAGCCGTGAAACCAATCTACGACGTTAAAAACGTGAGACTAACGGCTTTGCATTTTCGCCACGAGAAGAGGCGCTCCAAGATCAGTGTACACACTTACCTGGCAGCCTAGGAGATTGCTGAAGATTTGAGTGCTGAGACAGCAAATGTAGAAAGTGGGGTAAGGCCACCACAATATACCTCCTTAAAACTCTAAAAGGAAACCGAGAAAGAATCTCAAAAATAAACAATGCCGATGTCCTCGTCCGTGATCATGGATACAAGGCATTGAAGATGCATCGGTATGAATTGACAAAGGGCTAAAGAATTGGGCTAGAGAACGAGACACTTTTATGCGTGGCGTGACGAGAGCGACGTTCTGTGAAGAACATACTATTGATGATGCTGATGATCTTCACCTGTTTCGTCTAATTCACGACATACTGTGTGCGTTGTAATCTTGAAAGTGACGCCATCGTTTCGCCGCTAGACGCTCGCCTTATGATGGAAAGGTTGTCGGTTCAGATCCTGACGCAGCTAGACTTTGTTTCCTCAAAAGTGACTTTGGCACCCATTCGACTCAGCCTTGAGTGTGTACCAGGTAAACTCTGGGGTAGTCTAGGCAGCCGGCGTGATGTTTAACACATCACCCAAGTTCCGATTGCTCTATATTATATAGGTCCAACCCTAGGTCTTTAGGGCATATAGGGCTAAGAAAGAAAATGTAAATATGTGCATAGACAAAATGCCACTGGGTGAATGCCTTTACTTTCCAATGCATTTTATATTACCAATATAAGCAGCTTTCTAGGAGTATGGATCGGTTATAAAATATATACATCGAAGCTGATCCAAAACACATCTTTCTGGCCAGAAGGTAAGAGTCTAGTCTTTACTCTACTACCACGAGTCCCGTTGGCAAGTACAGTAAATGAGAACTAAAAAAATTACCACTAGAACACTCGAAGAATCATTTACTTGTAGTCAGCTGGACATACAACAGAGTACTTTACAACATATTTTTTTTTTCATGCCTAAAAAAGGCATACATTACAACGCATTGTGATCCATGATTGTGCGAATTAAAAAAAAGGTGTAAAATGTCGTGAATGAAAAGCCATTACGCATCAGTCCGTAAGACTGGTAACTTGACTTACCTGTAATCGGCACAAAATTCAAACTTGGACTCGTCCGGAAAGATATAGTCCCTTAAATCTATATATATATGCCTTTATTAGACAACATTATTATGTCTACATTTTCTGGTTGCTTTGACTTAACTCCATTTTTAAATGTATATCCATTGGATAAATATTAGAAGAGTTAATTGAGGTTTCTTAGAAACCGATTTACTCCTTGCCCATGTATACTAGGAACTCCTTTTTTAACAACGCCTGAAATGCGCAAATGGGCGGCATTCTCTCTTGCCGGCTCCTAGCGTCCAGACGTGTCAATCGATGCCTGTATACTTCATTTGAAATAGGCGATCTGTAATGTCGGGGACCTTTCCTATGCTTGGGATAAATCCTTTGTGAGGAGCTGGCAGAAGTTTCACAGTCCAACCAAAACCCACCAACCATAAACCAACCATAAACCAACCATAAACCAACTATCAACCAACTACCCACCAGCTAACACCTGTGAAGGTTCCTGACATCATCATTATGGGGAGGCAGATACCTCAAACAGCCTACCAGTGCTAGTGCTTGGTGTAGCTCAAAGACAGTGTTATAACCTAACGGGTGGGAGAGACTTGCTGAGTACCGGTACAGTTGCTGTGTCCTCTATGGTGAGGTACTCTTTCACTACCTGATCCAGTTGAGCAGAATTACCAGAGTCAAAGACAGTCGAATCATCAGGAGCTGAGGGAGGCATCATAGACAGAAAGAGGCTAAGTGCAGTTTGATGCCTTATGTGCTTTATTCCTCACAGCTCCTATGTTTCCCAATGAAGACAATATGTCATCTCCAGGACCTGCTGTCTGTGTAGTATCTTTGGTATCTAGACATTATTTTCCGAGATTCTTTCACTGATAGCTGGAATTCACTTCACTATTATATGTATATATATTATACTGATTACATGCATTCATTTTCATGGCTGACTTAGGTTTCTCTATGTCACCTTTTTAAGTGTTTAGCAGTTGTGTGTGCATGTATCTTCATTATATGTGTTAACATGGTTATGATAATGAACTATCATAACCTGGGGGCTTTCTTTAGTAAGTAGTGGGGGTGTCCAGCCAAGTGTGCCTAGAAATATTGTATTCATTTACTGACATATTTTGTAGTGCCAATAGTTGAGTTTTTCTACTCCAGAGATAAGTTGAGCGTATATTGGCCACGGGGAATCCCTTAGACCAATACGAGCCAAACGACTCAACATAATTATTTCTGAGTGCTGTTGGTTCTGAAGGAGAAATCCTTACATTAGGCACGCGACAGGAGTGATATGTGACATAAAATTACCTTTATCTCAACCGACAGCACTCAATATTTTCATAAGAATTTTTACATTATAAAGGGATGCAAACATATAAACTAAAACGGAAACTGTAATAAAGGGAGACGATATCATATGTGTAGGGAGACATGTCAACTGGGTGAAAGAAATAATGCGTAGAGAAAAAGTAACCGCCATAGTGGGTATCTGTTTTGAACGTGTATAATGACCCACGATTTCTTTTAAACATTTTTGGCTAGGTACGTATGTACCTTTTTATCAGCATGAAAAGACTCCAGCATGGAGTTCATTGGCTTATAGGTCGAGTTCCGACTCGTATCTAAACGTACCGATCGCAACCAGTGCTGGCCTGCTGGGTTTTGTATCATGGGAAAGTAAAGACGGCCAGGTATGGCTGCCTGGAAAGTAAGACCAAGTAATTACCCATACCAATTGCCGATTGGTCTGTAAAAATTTGGGACGCTCTTCCCATAATCTCGATGCGCCTGATTATCTGTTTTACTATTAGAAGTGTACAAGTAGCAACATAAGGTTGTGATTTGAATTTGTCCTGTGTTGTAACTGTGCGCACACACACGCAATATCACCAACACGAACAAACAGCTAGCCATGTATTAGCACAGACAATAAAAAATACACGTACCAACATATGTAGAGAGACAACAAATACTTAGTACAGATAATAAAAAACGCCAATATGTGTCTTTACGATGGGCAGTACGGAGATAGACGTGCATTCCATTTTTAATTTTTAACAGCAGCCTTTGCCAAGGCACAACAGTTGAACAAGAGTTTTATATCCGCTGAATATTTTATACATAACTATTGAATCACATTTACAATAATAGTGAACTGTGACAGGTTGGGTCGATGAGGGTAGCTGTGTGATGTACAAGAGATACCTAGGTAGTATGCGAACAAGTTGTTGGTGGGCCAACAGCAATGCCAAGAAGTCCCGTATTAGTACGCCAAGGAGTAAGAAGGGTTCCAGGAATTCGGAATATTATTCAAGAAAATGTCTATCCCACAGTTGCAAGTTTGAAAATGTAGACTTTTCAAAACAACTAGAGGGTATAGAAATATATATTCCACCAGATAGAGGTATAAATCGATATGAGGGACTATATTCCCACCGGACGGGTTTAAATTTGAAATGTGACCTGCCCGCTAGGGGCGCCAACCTCACGGATAGTCTAATGTGCAGGGTTTGGTTGATTCACTCCGTGACAGTTACTACAGAAGAAGCACATTTGTAAAAACAAGATGAAACAGATGCATCTTCCGAGGAAGCGTATTTCAGAATGTCTGTCGTTTATTTAATATTGAATAATGTTATGGTGGTCTGATTGTTAGCCAATACTGCAGTAAACATTTCTGAAAAGTAAGTAACCATTAATATCTCCAGATGAGCTGAAAAAAAAATTAACATTACTGGCAGATCAATATCAGGTGAAATCAGTGAAGATTTTTTAATGGTGATTCATTTGCCAGCTGTTCATCGACTAAACAGTACAAAGTATCAAATGAGTCCATTTGTATGAGTTCTATATATTTATATACATATATATATATGTGTATATATATATATATATATATGGTGTGTGTGTGTGTGTGTGTGTGTGTATTAGTGTCAACAATGCTTGCCAATCGCCTTTACAGAGCGCTAATTCGGAAAACTTTAGCTTACAAAATATTATCTAAGATCAGCTATGCCACAAGGACGATTGGTAGATTTTAGAGACTGATCTTGCAAAAACGATTCATTTTGATAATATTATACTTGTAAAGCTAATGATCATTTGATTGTGTCTCAACCGCATAATTGGAAGGGTGCGCCACACCGATTTACTACAATAACTAATGCTACACTAACTTGTGCCCTAACTCTGTCTTAGCTCTCCGCTCCTTCAAAATAAAATTAGTTTAATTGAAACCTCTTCATATAGGATGCGTTTAAGTAACTCTTTTTGAGACTGAAAGAGTTGGATGCATATGTTCATGAGGTCGCGTTACTTGCCGGGGTCTATAATCTCTTAATGATGAGAGCGACGTTCCAAGGAGAACCTGTTACAGGAAAAACAATGATACCAGCACTTATGTGTAGAAGTTAATTATCAGAGGACAAGCTTTTATTGTGATGCCATTCCATTCTTTGCTGAGTTGACGAATTTATTTTGTGAGGACTTTCCATTTTCTATTGCTGTTAATAATTTTTTTTGTGATGACATTACATTCTTTGTTAATGTGAAGATTTTTGTGTGTGATGACATTCCACTCTTTGTTGAGGTGAAGAATTTATGTTTGTGACTGCTAGATCGTACTGTGTTTAATTTATGTATATTGACATTAGTCTGTGTAATAATGCCGTTAGATGACAATAGCATTATTTCAGTATTTGACAGAAGTGAAGTTATCAATGCCATGAGCTGCACTTACTTTACCGAGGAGCACGCCAAAGGACATGACTCCATATCCCTGTCTAGACTGATGGACATGGGGGTGCAGCCTGGAGCTGCGAGAAATGAACATTTCACTAAGAGGACAAGACGTTTCATTAACCAACACAGAACATTCGTCATCAGTCGTTTTACACTTGTGAAGCTTTTGAGGAGGAGATCGGAGCTCCCATGGATGTGTCTAGAGTACTGTGATAATAATCCTTTCTAATCACTAATCACTATACAATTGTTTCCAGTCATCAAGGGATAGAAACATATTCACGAACACAGAAACTGTCGCAAGGGGAGACGATATCACATATGAGACAGGCCTAATGTGTGGTATATATGAATTCAGTAAGTTAGTTAACTATTGATTGCTCATTACATTGTTATGATCCAAACATAATGTATTAATTTGTAACGAAAAAAATGTCAGAATTTCGCTTACTGTTTTTTGGCCAAATAGATACTCTTTCCAGGAGTATAACATTTAATATCAAAATCTTTTTTTTTTTCCTGTAAACATCACGACTGTTAGCAAAATGTGTAAATAAACTTCTCTTTTCTACATAGTGATATGCCTTATAATTGTTATCATGAAAACAAGAAAACAGCAAAGGAGAAAAGAAGTATCGAGAAGGTTGAACTAAACTGTTCTGTCTATACAATGTCAAAAAACTCTCTAACGTTATCATTCTATCACAGTTACATTTCTTGCAGTTTATCATCTTCGTCAAAACAAAACAAAAACAATGGCACTGTAAACAGGCGATGTAAACGACATTATCAAAATTAGGATGACACCGTCACAAAGCATAAACAAAACATTACTCTGTAAAAATACCATCATCGCCACCAACCATCAATAGCATCAGAATCACTGCTATCATACCATCATCATACTCGTCGTCACTGCCATTTCATCAAGATTATCTGTTATAATATTAGTAGTGTACACCTTGTAACGGAATGTTGTCACTTTGGTTTGTAATATAAGTATGTTGTAACTGGGCACACATACACACAGTATCGCCAACACGAACCAACAGCAACATATCCATTTAACACTGGCAATAAAAAAGAACACATACCAACATATGTAAAAAGGCAACTCAAAATTCGTACACGTATTCAAATCAAGAAATTGTGTTAACGATGTGCAGTACAGGCATAGATATACATTTCTTTCCCAACGCACAAGACAGTTGCAAAACAGATTTGCATTAGTTGATGATTGTATACATAACAATTAAATGAAATTTACAATGACAGTGACATGCAAAAGTTTGGGTCCAAAATTATAAACTGCTATTTATGCGTCCTACGTTTTCATTAGTCATGGTATAGAATTGTAGATGACAATTGGGGTACAATTTTTAAACTGTGATATGTGTTATAGACAGCCGCTATCTGTCGACTTGGGGATCTGCCTGGTCTCGAGGCATGGTGTCCGCCTCGTGTGCTACAGGTTCTCGTGTCAATGCTGCTTTGGTATTGCGAAAAGAATTCATAATGTCGGAGTGATGGCTTTGATCCCAGCTGAGGACGATTCGGCTTGAGCTGGTTTCGACAGTGATACCGAGAGTTAACCGTTCAGTGGGAAATGGCAAACTACTAAACGTAAAATTTACCTAGAGAAACAACAAAAGCCAAAAATTCTAGGTTTGGTTCTGCGACGTTATGTTTTATATAATGTATTTTCTTGAAGATAACCTTGGAAGCTCATGTTAATATACACCTAATTAAACTACAGTGACAAGAGAAATGCGTATCATTACAGAGATAAGAATTTCATTTTCAAAATTTGTATTTTTTTTTCCTACCCTAATTGCAGATCTGCTAAAGTTTATCTTTTCTTGCTATCACTGTCACTCTTTGTCGATAATGATTTGTTTATTACAAATGTTCAACAACGCTCATATACCCAAGAACAGATTGTGTGTGTGTGTGTGCGCGCGCGCGCGTGCGCGTGTGTGTGAGTGTAAGTACACAAATATTCAAAAATACCAAATTGAGACGTCCACTTACCTGTATCGTGACTCTAACAATACCAGCTGCAATTGTAAGGTACATCTTTGTGCACCTGCCAAATTTTTTTTTTTTCGTTTTTGAAAAGCTTTTATTTGTTAATTTTGTGTATGTGTATTTACAAGTGCTGCCTTTTGTCAGTGTTTGTGTTCAATTTTGTACAAAATCATATACATGCATTTTTAAACATATTAATCACCAATCATTTTAAAAAAACAGTTATAAGTGTCTAAAGAAGGGCTCTTGGGTTGTGTTGGGAGTTACATTATATCAAATGGAATGGAGGGGAGGGGGGGGGGAGGGGGCTAGGGTTATTGATCCTTTTGCTATAATTTCCAGTATATACATATATACACAGTCATTTGTGAACCTTATAGTGTGTGTCAAAGAAACGATTAAGAGTTTTGTGTCAGAAGGATTGATATAGGGAGAAAGAAGGGGAAGAATAATTGTATGGAGTAGAGTCAGATACTATTAAGTGAGTATCTTTGTTAAAAGGCATTGGAAGTGATGCAGCAGGTGATTGGAGGTATACTTTTTGTTTTCATGTACTGCTTTGCACCTGTACCTCCAAATCATCGCTCTGTACTCTGCCAACGCTGACAAAACTTTCATATGACTATCTCTTGTTGTTTTTGGGATTGTGTTCAAGAATACTGCTTTGTATATATCTGCCTGTGTTGTTGTGTATTTGTAGATGGTGTTTTTAAGGTCTTGAAGTGTGCTCTGTATTGTTGTGCAATCATAAAATATGTGTTCTTCTGTTTCTTGTATGTTGTTTGAACACAGCTTGCATGGTATTTTACAGTTTCGAATTTTTGCTGTGTAATCTTTAGTGGGAGTAAAACTAAAAAGTAATCTATGTTATTTCTTTTGCTTTGGGAATAATGTATGGTTGTTGTATGTTTACAAAGGACATGTAATGGTTTGTCCTAGTGTATCTTATTCCTCTTTTGATTTTAGTGTACAGAGGTATTTCTTGTTTAGTTACTAGGTGTGTGTAGATTTGTTTGGTTGTCTTTTGCACTAATGTTTCATTTTCTTTGATATATTTGAGGCATGTTCTATAAAAGGGGGGTAGGGTTCCTGAAAAGTGTGGAGAGCTGTTATCTATTTTTTTTAAATGGTGTAATCTCAAGGCTAGATAGTAATTGCCTAAAGGATGATGTTCTGGTTGGTTTATGATCCTCCCTATGTGTCTTATTCTGAATGATTTAATTTTGGTATTTATATCGTGTACGGCTACACCTCCTCTCTCTGTATTGTGGATTAATATTTTCTGACTAACTTTGTATGCCGTACTGCCAAATAAAAAGGGCCTAATAGCTTTATTTATGTTTTTAATTGTCTGCTTTGGGGGATCTATTACTGTAGCTATGTAGATTATTTTAGGTATTATATATATATTTATTATTCTGCTTCTATCAAATATCGTAGACTTTCTGTATTTATATAAGTTTATTATATTGTTTACGTCTGTGGTTAATTTGTCCCATGTTTGTGTGTGTGGTCTCCCTGGGTTGTTTTTGAAGTTAATTCTATATATTTTCAATGTGTGTGTATGTTTATTATGTCTGGCGGAAAATCTGATTTGTACCTCAAACTGCCTAAACCCATAATATGTGATTTGTTGACATTTATTTTAGCCCTACTTGCCTTCCCAAATTGTCTAAAAGTATCTAAAATTTTAATTATGCATGTTTCTTTCGAAGGGAAGAAAGCTGTATCATCCGCATAAGCGACCATTTTTCTTTCTCCCGCCCCGGGTATTTAAGTGCCTATTATGTTACTATCTTGTCTAATTTTCTCCAATAAAGGCTCTAGTGTTAAAACGCAAAGCAGTGGAGAAAGTGTACATCCTTGTCTTACAGATCTTGTAAGCCAGAAACCCGTAGTAAGTGTGTGGTTCACCAACACCTTAATCTCGGGGTCCCTATACAAGATTTCAATCCACTGTCTAAAACGTGGTCTTATATTATCTTCCCCTAACAGTCTAAAAAGATATTGGTGTGTTACTCTATCGAAGGTTTTTTTCTTGATCTAACGATAAAATGGATGCCTGACAGTTTATGTGATGTGTATATGTTATTAGGTCCCGGATGAAGTGTGTGTGGTTATGAATATTTCTATTTTGTACTGTGCATTGCTGGTCTGAGTGTATCAGGGTTGTCAGGACAGGCTTTAATTTATTTGCTAAACTTTTGGCTAAAATCTTATAGTCTATATTTAATAAGGATATGGGCCTGTAATTTTTTAATAGTGTTTTGTCTGTACTGTCTTTATGAATCAGAGTTATGTATGATGTGTTAAAGCTTTGTGGTAATTTTTGTCTATTAAAAGAGCTGTAGTATACTTGGAGGAGGAGAGGTCCTAAGATAGAAAAGAAATGTTGGAAAAATTCCACTGTAATGCCATCAGGACCTGGTGTTTTGTTTTTGTTCATTGTTTTGAGTTTCTGTGTTATCTCTGCTAGTGTGATTTCTGCTTCTACTGTTTCTTTTTCATTGTCTGTTAATTTTTTTTGTGTATTTCAAAAAGCTGTCTTGTATCTGAGTGTCTGTTGGTTCTTCTTTGAAAAGTGTTTCATAGTATTCATTAAAGGCATTATTTATTTTAGTTGGGTCTGTCTGTATTTGTCCTTTTGTGTCTACTATTTTAGTTATGTTTTTACTTTTCTGTATATTGTTTTCTATTTTAATATCTTGTATGTTTGGTGTGTTTCTTGATGGCAGTTTTGTTCTCAGTGATGCTCCTGCATACTTATATTCTTGGTATGTTTCCAGCTGTGACTCCAAATTGTGTAAATGTGGTGAATGTGCGTCTTGTTCTTTGGTTAATTTAATTGTATCTATTACGTATTTCTCATTTGTTAATTTTCTTCTGTGTTGGATGTATGCTAGTCTCTGTGTTCTACTTCTGATGGAAATTGTGAGGTTGTCCCAAAAGTCTTCTATATTTGTTGCTGGTATGATGCTAGTGTAATCTAATAGATGTTGTGTCATATATTCTACGTATTCCTCATCATTTAGTAGTGTGTTATTGAATATCCAGTGTGGTGATCTTTTATTGTGTGTTGTATGTGTGCTATCTGTGGTTATGTGTGCTAGAATGCCTTTATGGTCTGTGAATTGGAGTGTTTCTTCTAGGTGACCTACCTCTATTATGTGATGTGATTCTGGAATGTATATTCTGTCTAGTCTAGCTTTGCTTGTTCCTCCTGGATTTTCGTGTGTTGTGTCTGTACTTTTTGGATATTTACTTCTAAATGAATCTTTAAGTTTGTTGGATGTTATTATGTTTTTGAGTGTGTCTAATTGATATAGTGTGTCTGTTGCAGTTCGTCTTAACTGTGTCCGGACGTCTCTCCCCTCTGCATCTTCCTAAGTCAGGACACAGTTAAAATCCCCTGCAAGTATTATGTTTGTCCCCTTGTATTTTTGTAGTAGGGTGTTTTCTAACGTTTCGTAAAAGACTGGCTGGTATTCTTTTTGTGGAGGAGCGTGTATGTTGACTATTGTGTATGAGTGGCTACTGTTTTGAACTGTTGTGATACATATGTTGCCTTTGTCGTCTGTGTATTTAAGCAAAGTGCACTAGGCAACAAGAAGCAGAGCTTAATTTTAGAATACTATAGTGTTGTCCCGAGTGAGTGAGTGAGTGACTTTCTACCCCACCAGGACATCACACAAGCGACAAACACCCGATGACACAAAGTGCCACCATGTGGATGAGGATCGCCGTGTAGAGGTCCCAGAAACCGCGTTCAGACAATTGGCCATATTTATGGCCTGCCTATATTGCGGCCCCTGGCAAAAGCCAGAGTGGGGCTTCAAATAACAAAATATTACGTCCTAAAAACGACGTAATGATATTGTGTATGTAAATTCAACTGAACTGAACTGAATTTCTACCCCACCAGGACATCACACAAGCGATAAACACCCGATGACACAAAGTGCCACCATGTGGATGAGGATCGCTGTAGAGAGGTCCCAGAAACCGCGTTCAGACATTTGGCCATATATATGGCCTGCCTATATTGCGGCCCCTGGCAAAAGCCAGAGTAGGGCTTCAAACGACAAAAAATTTCGTCCTAAAAAGGACGAAATTGGATACTGTATGTAAGTTGTCCCGAGTGAGTGTGAGTGACTTTCTACCCCACTAGGACATCACTCAAGCGATAAACACCCGATGACACAACGTGCCACCATGTGGATGAGGATCGCCGTGGAGAGGTCCCAGAAACCGCGTACAGACATTTGGCCATTTTTATGGCCTGCCTATATTGCGGCCCCTGGCAAAAGCCAGAGTGGGGCTTCAAATAACAAAAAATTACGTCCTAAAAAGGAAGTAAGTAAGTAGTTTTAGTTGTCCCGAGCAAAACTAGTAACAATGGTGTTACCGAACAGACGCTATGATTTTGCTTTTAGAAAAAAAGGAGAAAAAAAAAAACAGACACATTTTTACCTAATTCTAAATCATTTTTGTTTCGAGTTAACAGTGATTTTTTTTTTTTTTTAATTTGGAAATAAGTTAGTACTGTATGTTAAAATGTATTAGAGCATTAAAATTACCTTTATATTTTGCGAAACTTGCAACATGTTTCTCTTTATTTCCCTTTCTTGCGGGTGTGTTGATCATGTTTGTATCCCTTTAATTACGTTGTTATTATTTGACGCAAATAAAAAGCATAGTCGGTTCTGACAAAAGATAATTTAAATGTCATATTTTATTCCTATTGCAAGAATCACATTTAATTGTGGCTTACGAGTTAAGATATGTGCTGCCTTCACGGCCCTCCGGACTTGTCCAAACAGCATATACATTATCGTCCGCTGTTACTAGTGCCAGTAACAAGTTGGCTGTGAAGACGTCGTTTATGTCCGGTGGGACTCTCATGCCTTGATGTGCCTATCTTTACTCTAATTCTTCGCAATCTCAGTGATGCTGTTGGCATACATACTTTTATTTGCCATGGCAAAGCAAATTTATGATTTACATCTTTACAGAAACTGCTTCTTTATAGAGAGGTTTCTTTGAAACGTTTAGTCTGTATTGTGATGAGTTCTTAGAAAAATATAAAATTATTGTACATGCCCAAAAAGTACATTTTTGTTTGAAGCGTGTTGACATCTCAACAGCCGGTACGGTGTTTCTCTGACAGTATTGTGTCGTAGTCGTGCAGTGTCGGTCACGGGTAACAGTAATCTTGTGACACGTGTGTGTCCTAGTGATCTATTGACAGTCATGTGTCGTAATGATCAAGTGACAGTCGTGTGTCATAGTGATCTATTGACAGTCGTATGTCGTAATGATCAAGTGACAGTCGTCTGTCGTATTGATCCAGTGACAGTCGTGTCTCATAGTGATCCAGTGACAGTCGTGTGTCGTAATGATCCTGTGACAGTCGTCTGTCGTATTGATCCAGTGACAGTCGTGTGTCGTAATGATCCTGTGACAGTCGTCTGTCGTATTGATCCAGTGACAGTCGTGTGTCATAGTGATCCAGTCACAGTCGTCTGTCGTGTTGATCCAGTGACAGTCGTGTGTCATAGTGATCCAGTGACAGTCGTCTGTCGTATTGATCCAGTGACAGTCGTGTGTCATAGTGATTAAGTGACAGTCGTCTGTCGTATTGATCCAGTGACAGTCGTCTGTCGTATTGATCCAGTGACAGTCGTGTGTCATAGTGATCCAGTGACAGTCGTCTGTCGTATTGATCCAATGACAGTCGTCTGTCGTATTGATCCAGTGACAGTCGTCTGTCGTATTGATCTACTGACAGTCGTGTGTCTCAGTAATCGACTGACAGTCGTGTGTCTTAATGATCCAATGACAGGCGTGTGTCACAGTGTTCATGTGACAGTCCTGTGTCGCAGTGCCAGTCTTGTGTCATAGTGATCCATTAACAGTTGTGTGTGTCACAGTGCTACTCTGCCAGTCGTGTGTCACATTACTCTTATGACAGTCGTGTGCCACCATCATCCACTGACAGTCGTGTGTCACAGTGATCCTATGACAGCTGTTTGTCACAGTGATCCCCTGACAGTCGTGTGTCACCTTACTCCTTTGACATTCGTGTTTAACAGTGCTCCTCTGACAGCTGTGTTTTACGTAGCGCTTCTCTGTCAATCAGGTGACTTTGTGATCCTGTTATAGTGTGATCCTTGGTGATCATCTAACAGCAGTGTGTCACAATGATTCTGTGATAGCATGTTTTTGAACGATCATATGAAAGTCGTGTGTCCCAGTCTTTCCGTGACAGTCGTTTGTCGTAGTGATCCGTTAGCCGTTATGTGTCGTAGTAATCCAGAGGCAGTCATGTGTCGTAGTGATCCAGAGGCAGTTTTGTTGCGTAGTGATCCAGTGGCAGTCATGTGTCTTAGTGATCCAGAGGCAGTCATGTGTCTTAGTGATCCAGAGGCAGTTTTGTTGCGTAGTGATCCAGTGACAGTCGTGTGTCACAGTGCTCCTGTGACATTATTGCGTCGTAGTGATCAAGTTACAGTCTTATGTCACACTGATTCTGTGA
>CAJHNH020001708.1:85000-122500 GCA_905116865.2 Candidula unifasciata
GAGGAAATAGTGTTCCTCCTAAAACAAGAACAGTCGTTGTGCATGTCGCTCAGTCTTTCTCCGTTGTTATTATTTGTACCACACCCTTGTTTTCCCATTGATAATTCTCTATTCAAGTTGTTACCAACTTGTGCATTGAGATCTCCCAAAATGCATAGAATATCATGGGCTGGTACTTTATATACTGCCACCTGCAGTCTCCTAAAGAATGTTTTTTTTTTTTTTTTTTCATTTTCAGCTTTATTAGTCGTTGCGTAGCATTGGATGATAGTGAGTTAGGCATGTTTGCACATTGCATCGCATTGTAATGATTCTTTCGGTGATTTGATGCCACTCTATGAGATGTTTTTATAGGCCTTTCTTTAAAATGAGTACTAAACCTGCAAAATGTAGGTTATCATCTCTTTCAGAGTATAATATGGTATCTCCTGTTCCTGTCGTAGATTGTCCAAAACATGCCCAACTGCTTTCATTGATTCCAAGAATATGCAGTTTACAGTTCTTTAATTACCTGGACGGTTTTGGCCTTTCAAGACATGGTTCTTACATTCAAGAAGCCAATTCTTAATTCGGATGTGACGTCCAGTAGACTTGTTTTCCCATCATGGGCTTCCTTTCAGCTTTCACGAATGTTGTTCATGCTGACAGAGGGACTCTGTCCCAAGACCACCGGACGTTTAGAGCACTTATTTCCTCTTAAAGTTTCAGTAACGCTGTAGTGTTTTAACAGGGCAGAGCTGTCAAAACTGCCCCAGCCACCGAGTCTGGAGTACCGGAAGGCCATTTTTAGCCTGGCCCCTCGCCAATGACCTGTCCGGCTTGGGTGACCCTTCCAGCAATATACACTGAGGCTCTCAAGCTCCCCCGCCAGTAAAAGGTAATGGCCTTTGGGTGAGTGTCGAATAAATTACCTTGTTGTTAAATGATTGAGATGGAAATGATTTTAACACAGTCTGAGGAATGAGTGTTTTGTGACTTCTCACAAACAAAGAGCTGTCAGATTTCACAAACAAGGAATAAACTAAACAATTGAATGTTACATGTGTTTAAACGATTGTATTTTTTGTCTATCCTGATAGAAGACACGTTTTCATGTCCTTTGTTGACTTGATTTTCTGTGACAACTTGTTTTTTTCCATTCCTCGTGACCGAACGTTGCTCTCTAGAACAAAATGGGCAAGATCATCGCTGCCCATGATGATAGTTATATCATCGAAAATAATATAATTGAAGACAGTGGGCCACACACATTTCTAATAGCATAACAAGAACATTGTTAAGTACTCACAAGTCTCATAGTGTAATTAGAAGAATGCGGAAAACACACATGTCTAATAGTATAGCTACAACATTGTGGGATACACACGTGGATATACACGTGTCTAATAATATAGATAAAAGATTTTGGTGTACACACATGTCTAACAGTGCAACTAGAGCATTGCTTGATACACACTATTTAGTAGTATAACTAGAAAATGTATGCAAACAAACGTTCTAATGGTATTACTAGAGCATTGATGGGTTAACGCGTATTTAATAGCATAACTAGAACATTCATGGATACACACGTGTTTAATAGTGTGACTAGAACATTGCTCAATACACAAGTATTAAATAGTATAACTAGAACAGTGTTTGATACACACGTGTTTAATAGTGTAAAACTTTGAAGATTTTTGTCAACAAGGTATTTACTATTACGACAAGGTTGGGTCACATGATGGGAAAAACGCATTTCGAAACTTTGAAAAAGTAGGGCAAGGCCAAAGGGGCTGAGTGTTTGATGGCAATAGGTAGTTTTGGCGGGAAATGAAGGACAACTATGAAGTCAATGGTTTGTTTTTTGGCGGGAAAAATAAAGTTCTAGAATGTTGTTCACTTGTACCTGTTTTTATTGATACGCAATTCGCACAGCGCTCTCTGTTACACAAGTGCCACGAAGCATCAAGAAAACCGATGATATATATACACTCAGTTCTACATGGAATGATGTTGATTCTGTGACACATACATATATTAAAGGAATATTGATTCCACTCTCGAATGTGAGATGACTGATATTCTAAATAACCATTTTCAAAGCCCATCTACCTTTTTTCCCATTTCATTTCGTAGGTACATCTGTGTGCACCCGCCAAATATTTCAAGTGACAGAATGATGAAGGAAATACATTATGAGTGAGTGACTTTCTACCCCACTAGGACATCACACAAGCGATAAACACCCGATGACACAACGTGCCACCATGTGGATGAGGATCACCGTGGAGAGGTCCCAGAAACCGCGTTCAGACATTTGGCCATTTTTATGGCCTGCCTATATTGCGGCCCCTGGCAAAAGCCAGAGTGGGGCCTCAAATAACAAAAAATTACGTCCTTTTAAGGACGTGAGGAGTTATTAATACATTATGAGTGAGTGAGTGAGTGACTTTCTACCCCACTAGGACATCACACAAGCGATAAACACCCAATGACACAAAGTGCCACCATGTGGATGAGGATCACCGTGGAGAGGTCCCAGAAACCGCGTTCAGACATTTGGCCATTTTTATGGCCTGCCTATATTGCGGCCCCTGGCAAAAGCCAGAGTGGGGCTTCAAATAAGAAAAAATTACGTCCTGAAAATGACGTAAGTAAGTATTCAAAATAAATTATGAGTGAGTGAGTGACTTTCTACCCCACTAGGACATCACACAAGCGATAAACACCCGATGACACAAAGTGCCACCATGTGGATGAGGATCACTGTGGAGAGGTCCCAGAAACCGCGTTCAGACATTTGGCCATTTTTATGACCTGCCTATATTGCGGCCCCTGGCAAAAGCCAGAGTGGGGCTTCAAATAACAAAAAAATTCGTCCTGATAAGGACGAAGTTTTGTATAATGTAAGTAAATTATGAAATGCAATATTCTAAACATAATCACATCACCTATAACTATCATACAGTATCAAATCATCTTTTGTCGGAAATTAATACACAAGCTGTTAAATGTTTAATGTTTAAAAGAATTTTACTCAGTTTCTGATTAAATAAGAGTTTGTATGCACTTCTTTTAAATGATGACTTTTCAGTTTTGTTAACAGATAATAAAATAAATCAACCCGCTTGTTACATCAATCAACTGTAAAGTTATCTCCCCTTGAAGATGGCATGTGTTCGTGTCCCTTGATAATCTGTGACCCAGCCTAAAATGGGTAACAGGATGGGCTGTCCTAGGAAAGTAAAGACAGCCGGCGTAATGCTGACCACATTACCCACAGAGTGCTGATGGTCTGTAAAAATATGGGACGCTCTGCCCATATGCCCGATGCGCCGAAAGGCGTGAAAAGGGATCTTTACTTTACTTTTTTTTTTTTCTCAATTACTAGGGATCAGATATAGCTCAATTGCTAGCACATTTGCCTGCTAACCGCTTGATTATGTCTTCAAATTCTCTTCCCTACATGATTTGTTCTCCACTGTGCAGGTCTTAAAATTCGACTCGCATAAAAATGGGCGAATGCCGCTTTTTTAGGAAGTCAGTCCATAAACTTCCAGATTAGTGAGTGAGCGATTAAAAAATGTCAGTAGTATATCACTTATACATCGGTCGTCCCTATGTGGGATGCAGTTTTTCGTTATTTTAAGCCCCATCCTGGCTTTTGTTGGGGCCCTGAAAATAGGCAGACCATGAATGTGGCAATAACGGCTGAAAGGGGTTTCTGGGACCTCTCCTCTGGTTATCCTCATCCGCATGGTGGCACTTTGTGTCACTGGTGATTATCGCTTGTGCGATTGCATGGTGGGGTACAACAAGCAAGCAAGCATGTCACTGACACCATGTATTCAATACTGTAATCAACAGATAATATTATTTATTATGCATGTATAATTGATTTGGGTTCCGGTTTGTGTCAAGATGGCGGGACGTGTTTCTCTCTAACTCGGCGCATATCGGTTGATCGACGGTCCGACAAGCTGTCATCGCAAAACCACCAATTGTTATAGAATCAGATTTCTGACTCTAACTGCATGATGATTCGTTCTAATCTGTTAAATTGGAAGGACATCTTTAAAATTGGTTACTGGAATGTTAGAACCATGTACCAAACGGGGAAAACAGCTCAAGTGTGTAATGTTTTGAACGATTACAACCTGGATATTTTCGGTGTCAGTGAGTGTAGATGGACTGGTTCGGGTAAAATATTTTTAAGTTGTGAACAAAAACATATCATCTATTCGGGAAGAACAGACAACCACCATTCAAACGGAGTCGCCATCATTTTGTCAAAAACAACGGAAAAATCGCTAATCGCCTGGGAACCAGTAAATGACCGAATTTTAACAGCGCGTTTTCAGACCAAACATTTCAAACTAACTATTATACAGTGCTACGCACCTACAAACAACGACACCGACAGCAACAAAGATAATTTCTACGACCTCCTGGTTGGTGTCATAAACAAAACTCCTAAGCACGACCTCCTTGTTGTAATGGGCGATTTTAATGCCAAGTTAGGGTCTGACAACAAAGGTGTTAAAAAATATATGGGAGTACACAGCCCAGGAGATATTAATCAAAACGGAGAGAGGCTAATTGAACTCTGTGAAATAGCAAATCTAACAGCAGAAAGCTCCTTATTTCCGCATAAAGACATACATAAAACAACCTGGATTTCGCCAGATAACATAACAAAAAACCAGATAGATCATTTTTGCATCAGCTCCAAATTCCGTACATCAGTGCAAGACGTTAGAGCCTACAGGGGAGCTGATATTGGCAGTGATCATAATCTTTGTATTGCCAAACTAAAAATTAAACTCAAGTCTCTACTTAAACCACCCAGAAATAAGAAAATAAACTTACAAGCCCTTTTGTCAAAAGATCATCAAAGCGCATTTAATGCAGAGATACTCACCACTTATGTAACCATAACTAATAATGTGGATACTACAAATAACATAGACAAAAATTGGGACTTCAAGAACACACTGACGAACGCTGCAGTAAACACAGTTGGTTATGTACAAAAGCAGAAGAAGAAATGGCTAAGCGACAACACTTGGTCAAAAATCCAAGAAAGGAAACAAGCAAAATTAACACTTTTATCCAAAAAAGACACATCTTCATACGAAAAATACAGCACGCTAGACAAAGAAGTGAAATCAAATGCAAGGAAAGACAAACAGAATTTCATACACCACCTCGCCTCCGATGCTGAAACAGCTGCCAAGATTGGAAACAACAAAGCCTTATTCCATATTATGAAACAACTGTGCAATGACTCACCTTCACTAAATACACCCATTAAAGACAAGCAGGGTAAACTACTGCTATCCGACGACCAACAAACAAAGCGATGGGCAGAACATTTCAAGGAAATATTAAATAGGCCAAATCCTGACATCATTCCCAATCTAGAAGAAGAAATTATTACACCAACACTAGTTGCCTCCAGCGAGTCATTCACAATAGAGGAGATTAAAACAGCTATTAAAAAATTAAGAATAAACAAAGCTACCGGAGAGGACAACATCTCAGGGGAAATGCTCAAAGCAGCCGATGAAAACACCCTGCAACATTTGCTCCAGCTGATGGATGAAGTCTGGCTAAACGAATACCCACCACAACAATGGAAAGATGGTGTAATCTTCGAATTACCTAAAAAAGGTGATTTATCCGATTGTAACAACTGGAGAGGCATCACCCTGCGTTCGATACCAGGGAAACTATTTTGTAGTATGCTACTAGAAAGATTAAAAAAATCCATAGATGAAAGATTAAGGGAAGAACAAGCCGGTTTTAGATCCAAGCGGTCATGCATAGACCACATCTTTACTCTTAGAATAATTGTTGAAGATTCTACAGAATTCCAGTCGAAATTATTGATCAACTTTGTCGACTTTCAAAAAGCCTTCGACAGTATCCATCGTCCAACACTCTGGAAATTGCTTAACATCTATGGTTTCCCCATCAAATATATCAACATCATAAAATCTTTTTATAATGAAACACGATGCTGTGTAAGAACTGATTCCGGCAATTCTGACTGGTTCCCGGTGGAAACAGGAGTGAAGCAAGGCTGTGTCCTATCGCCGATGCTTTTTGGTATAGCAATCGACTGGGTCATGCGCAAGTGCATAAATAACGCAAATTTAGGCATTACATGGGTTGACAAAATTCTGGAAGACCTAGACTTCGCCGACGACATAGCACTAATGAGTTCAGAACACACAGACGCCCAAGAAAAAATCAATCGACTCCAGAAATTCTCAGAACAAATTGGACTCCAAATTAACAGCGCAAAAACAAAAATTCTAGACTTTACCAACAGTTCAGTTGATATCACGCTGAACAACAGCAGCCTTGAAAAAGTCAACAGTTTCACTTATCTAGGGAGCAAGATGTCATCTACAGGAGATACCGCACCAGAAATACCATTTAGAATAGCACTGGCATCTAGTGCCTTCAATAAACTGTCTAACATCTGGAAATCAAAGACACTTAGCAAACACACAAAACTCAAGATCTTCAATTCTTGTGTGATTCCAGTACTAACCTATGGATGCGAGAGCTGGAAATCAACGAAAACTCTAGACACAAAATTAGACAGTTTTGAAAATAAATGCCTTAGAAGAATACTAAATTTCAAATGGTCAGATTTCCGAACAAATACACAAATAAGGCAAGAATCCAGGCAAGAGTATGTGTCTAATTTTATACGAAAACGCCGCTGGAACTATGTCGGCCACTCCCTTAGAATGGATAAATCAAGACTTCCTTACCAAGCCCTCATTTGGATACCACAGGGAAAAAGATCTCGTGGAAGACCAAGGGAAACCCTACGTAGAACTATCATCAGGGAAGGCTCGCTCATGGGCCACTCAAACATCCAAGACCTACAACGGATTGCAACGAACCGCCATGCATGGAGAGTCATGACCTCTGCCCTATGTGCCGCACTAGACACAAGAGGAAAGACTAACTAACTAACTAACTAACTAACTAACTAATGTATAATTAACTTGTTGCACATCAGAAGTACATAAACATGTTACTGCGTCTATGTAATGGTTAATGGACACAACAAGAATTAGAGAACGTCAGTTTGACATGAACTCATCATCATATACTTTTTAAAAAAGACATAAATAAGATATCGTGTTAGTGAACTGTGAAAACTGAGTTACATTGTTTTCCCTGTCACATTAGACTTAGTGGCACGTTTCTGACAGTACTTCTAGGACATAGCAGGATACAAACGTGTCTAGCAGCGTGTCATAAATGGCACTAGTCACTGCTCCACCTTGACCTCTATTGTTATTATGAAGCTTGTCTGTAATTTAATTTACGGTTCGGGAAATAACATACAGACTTGTCAGTATCTCATTTCTTCCCTTGACATTTCATATGCGACACTTAATCTTCCGCTATTTTAGAATGATAGATTCAACAAACAAACAAAATTCCTTCCCAGGAGTTTCAACAGGGTACCCAGCAGCACCTCAAACAACTGTTTTCCCCAAAAATGTGCAAGTCATGTATATAGCCAAAGAGAATAAAATCAGGAAGGGACAATATCAGTCATGAATCCTGACGACAGGGAAAAACAAATTTCCTTTTATGAAACATACAACCCGAAAACAGTTTACCTAATTATAATGAATGACCCTTCCTCACTTTCGAGAAAACACTTCTTATTTTTCAAATTCAAACATTGAACAATCCGTTTTTTGAAGAGATTACTTATTGCGATGATAATATGGCTGCAATCATGCTCAGTGGTAGTAACTAGCTTTACGTTCATTATTGTTATTAATAACTTTATTTCTCTAGCAATTACATATAGATGTACCTAATAATATACAAGTAGTAATAATGTGCAAGTAGATGTCTGGGTATTCTAGGACGTCCTGTACAACTGTGCGTTTGTCTGCGATACGTAAATGTAGCATAACACACGACCTATGTATCTAATTACTTCGTCAGTCATTAGTATAAATAACAGACTCATACTTCGTAACTTCAAAATAAATCTGAATGCACATTGACAAATAAACATACATTTATTTTCGACGATAGTTTTGAATGCGATTTAGCCAAACCCTTGCTTGTGGGAAGAGATAAAGAGAGAACAGAAAGGCGAGAGAGAGAGAGAGAGAGTGAGATAGAGAGAGGGGGAGATATAATAAAGAAGAGGCAGAGAGATTAGTGCACAAAATAAATGCTAGAAAAATATGCTATCAGCATCCGCATGTATGTTTATTCAGACATATGTGTGTATTTATGGTGGCAGACAAAATCAGTAAAAGACTAGATTCTTTTGTATTTTTATTATATGCTTCTGCCACAAATATATGTAAGTACAAAATAAAGACAAGCTTCAATTGAAAGCTCAAAGTCAGAAGAGGGAAGCATAGCAAGATTTTGATTGTTTTAACTAATAAAATCATTTTTTGGTGGGTAAAAATTTAAAACTATTTAGAAGAGATATATTTTTCATTATTATTACAGTCTTCAGCTGTATTCCAGCCAACAATGGTGTCCAGTTTATTACCATGATTCGATCTTATTGATGACTAAATGCAAACTGGTGACGAGCTTATACAACATCCCAAGAGGCCCGTTTACAAGCCTGAAAAGGGGATATCATTGAGAGAGATAGATAGAGAGAGAGAGAGAGAGAGAGAGAGAGAGAGAGAGAGAGAGATGGAGAGAGAGAGAGAGAGAGAGAGAGTGAGAGAGAGAGAGAGAGTAATAATTATACTTGGATGTTAATGTTCAGGGTTTAGTTAAAATCTACACCTTATCAATCAAGACATAAGGATAAGCGCGCCGTTCACGCCTTTAGCAGCCAGGCAAAGTTCCAGTTCCGATGGTACTAGTAAGAGTTAGTTTGTATATTCTTCTCAGCGTTCCCTTGAAGGTTGAGAGACGGTAAAGTTCCCTGGCTACTCCTCCCATCACCATTCTCCTCAGATTTTTGTGTCTCCGCACTGTTCATTCAATTATATTTGACTTTTCCTACAGTTTAGACACGTTTACAAATATACCAGAAAGTGGCGTTTCTGTGATTTCAACAGTTTTATGGAGGGTAATGTTTGTATAGTGGATGACATGATGAAGATAAAGTGTAAACTTCTAGTGAATATAATCCATCTGTTATTTATCAGCAATGATGTTACCCTTCCGATGTGCTTCAGACTTTATCATATCAACTATAGAACCATTTCAGAGACTATTTGCTCTCCGTTTTCATAACATATTGAATTACAGTGTTCAAAGGTGCTCCGAGTGTTTCGACAATGACAAATACCACAGTTCCCTTAACAGTTAGTCATCATCAAGTTCATGGAGTGTACCACCAAAAATTAAAATAAGAAAACATCTTCAAAATCTAGGTCTATGCAATGTTGAAGACGTTGTGAAAATGAATAGGCTGCAGGTCTGTGCATGAGTTCCACTGGAACACAGGAAAGCCATGAAACATTAGGGTTGTCGTTACTTTCCAAATGGCTCCTTGCTTGTTACATTGAGACAGTCCGACTTTAGAGGGATCCTATCTATGTTTGCTGTGCACCCATTTCTAAGATGACCACAACACGTTGTGAATATGCCTAGTTCAGTTTGAGCCCTGGTTCTGGAGCAAGATGACCTGTGGTTCAGCGTCTCTGCATCATTCATTCATTCATTCATTCAGTAACATGTCCCTCGCGGAACCTCGCTGCCATAACAACCCTCCGGAAAACCTTCCTATCCTGAGCAAGATGTCCTGCGTCTGATACACCCATCTGGAGATCATCTGCCACATCCTGCACCCATCTTCTCCTTGGCCTTCCTCTTCCTCTCTTCCCAGGCATATACCCCTCCATTATTGTTCTCTCTAGACTTCCATGACGTTTCAAGTGACCAAAATATTTCAATTTTCTTTGTTTTATTGTCTTTACTAGCCAACCCTCTTCAATATTCAGCTCTTGAAGTATGGATGCATTTGTTCTTTTCTTTACCCAAGATATTCTTAGAACCTGTCTGTAACATTTATATTCAAATGCATTTATGCGCTGTTCCGCTTGTTCAGTAAGTGTCCAGGTCTCACAGGCGTATGTTGCAATGGGAAAGATGCATGCTCTTAAAAATCTGATTTTTGTAATTCTATCTGTACAATTCCATAATTTATTCAGTTGTTTTAGTCTTTGAAGAGCAATTGATAGTCGCCGTTTAATTTCTTTCCTTGTGTCACCATTGTTGGTAACCAGTGACCCAAGATATTCGAAATTTTCCACCACTTCCAGTCTTTCCTCATTAACATATATTTCCTTTTCCATGGCAGTTTTGTTTGTATGCATTATCTTTGTTTTTGCTATGTTAAGAAATAAGTTATGATTTTCACTATTTCTTTGGAGTGAGGTTAATAAGTTTTCTAAACCATTTTGTGATGTTGATAGTAATACTGTATCATCAGCATAACGAATTTCTGGTATTTCATGACCACCGATGTTTAGGGCATCATATTGTTCCTTGTTTATATCATCTCTTACATTTCTCATTATATTTTCGGCGTACAGGTTGAACAAATACGGTGACAGCACACATCCCTGAAGGACTCCTTGCTTGATGCCAAACCAGTCTGATGTCTCTCCATCTATTCTGACTGCTGCTTGTTGGTCTTGATAGAGCATTTTAATGAGCTGCACTATATGTGATGGAAAGCCCATATTCCTCATGATTTCCCAAAGCTTCTGATGTTGTACACAGTCAAATGCTTTTGAATAATCCACAAAATATAAGAACAGATTTACATTAAATTCTCTACACTTCTCTATTATTAAACGCATGTTGAATATATGATCTCTTGTTCCTCTTCCCTGTCTAAATCCAGCCTGAGCTACATTAATCTCTTCTTCCATTTTCTTATGCAGTCTTCTCATTATAATTTTTAGTAGAATTTTACTTGCATGACTGATCAGGGCAATAGTTCGATAGTTTGTACATAATTTCAGGTCACCCTTTTTTGGTATTGGAATTAAGATAGTTCTCTTCCAGTCTTTTGGCCAAATACCATATTTCCATATCTTTTCACATAATGCATGATAGATTTTTATGCTTTCTTCTCCTCCCGCTTTAATCAATTCAGCTGGTATCTCATCACATCCAGGTGATTTACCATTTTTCAGGCTCCTTATTGCCCATGAAATTTCATCTAATGAAGGTTCAGGTTCTGCCTCTACTGTTACTGGTTCATGTCTCTGCATCACTACTAAATATCATGCAATGATTGACTTTACTTTCTAAAACTTTTCCAGGTTTCCATGTTAGGTTGGGTTGACCTTTGAGACAAAGTCATGATGTGAAATCGACACCAAGACTTTCCAGTCATGAGGCAAGAGTCTAGAAACTGCGCTATCGAGGCCCTCGATACGCACCGGGTCGTTCACACAAGTATTTGTATTTTTGATGCAAGTACAGCTAATTGATCTCTAGGTGTGCGTATCAGACGCGGAACATCTTGCTTGTTATCGAGAATGTTTCCAGAAGGTTGTTTTTGGAGACAGATTCTGCACACACAAAAAGGCTACTGACTGACTGACTGACTAATAGCAAATTGTATCTTTGTCTCAAAGCAGTGCCGCCACACATCCACAAAAGAACACTCACAAACTTCATAGTAACATGCCGCAGCAGTCCACTGTGCCTGCACAATTATAAAACGACATAGGCATGTACGATAAAACGACATGCGAACATGTATTGTAATTCTTACAATGGTTTAGGGCCCAAACATCATCATCATCATCAGGTGCCGAGCCGACTGGCGTGGGCGATTATGCCTCTCCACAATCTGCCATCTTCTGCAGCATGTAACAGGTAGTGTGTTGATACACCTCCATGCCATGCAAAAAGACTGTCAAGAATCTTCTCTCGTATATTCCGCTATCCCACCTTTCACAGATGTTTCCAGTCGTCACAACATGTTCATTTTCCCTCTTCTTATAACACAGTTGATGTATGTTATAAGTTGTTTTCGGGCGACCGCATCTTTCTTTGTTGATTTTAATTATTCTTAGTAAAATCTTAGTCATGTGACTCATAAGACTTATTGTGCGATGGTCTTTACATATAAAAGTTCCTGGTTTCTTTGGCTCGCAGATCTATAAATGTGGAATTTAAAAGGTCATCTTAAATATACCCACTGCTCTAAAAGTCATTTAAAAGTTTAGTTATGATTTCAATTCCAAAATCGCATAGTGCTTCAATTTCTCCCAGTGAGATGTTGGTCTGCCCTGGTGCTTTTTCTTTTCTTTAAATTATGTAATTCATTCTCAATTTCTGTAGTCATTATTGGTGGACCATCATTGTTGGTCTGCAGTTCTACATCTGGCTTATGTTGATCTTGCAATTCCCCAAATACTCTGTCCATCTGTTAATTATATGACTATGTCCAATTAACACGTCGCCTTCTTTTGATTTTAAACATCCAGTGCTGTTACTTGTCATTTTTCCTGTTAACATATTTATCTGTTGGTACGTGGAATGAGAGTCTATCTTCATATTTTGACATCTTTTTTGGGATGCACTTGTCCCTTATTTTAAGCCCTACTCTGGCTCTTGCAAAGGGCTGCAATATAGCCAGGCCATAAATATGGCCAAATGGCTGAACGCGGTTTCTGGGACCTCTCCACGGTGATCCTTATACACATGGTGGCACATTATGTCATCGGGTGTTTATCGCTTGTGTGATATCCTGGTGGGGTAGAAAGTCAATCAATCAATCAATGTGAGTCTTCCCTGTGATTTTTCCCGACCTCTGTACACATTTGATTCAGCCAGGCTTTTTTAGCCTTTTTGCGTTTGTTTACTATTTCTTTTTGTATTCTAGAGTATTCTTTTTTTCTTTATCATTCCTTTTCTTCCTTCTTTCATCCATCAACTGCAGAATTTCATTTGATATCTGTTCCTTTTTAGCAACTATGGGTTGGTGGAATTGTCTCATTTGATGTCTGCTGAATCGACTCACGCAACATACCCCACAGTTAATCAATTGTTTGTATAATTTCAATTGCATTATACCGGCTTTGTACAGTGACGTTGTACTGTTCCTTAATTTCTTTATCTGTTCTAAGTATTCCTAAACTTAACTTGATATTCTGTAGTGTGTTCCTAATATTCTTCAGTATTATTATAATGTTTCCTATAACTGTAACATGGTCACTAAAGCAGTCTGCCCCTCTTCAGTCTTTGCTCAAACTAAGCTGCTCCGGGGTGTTCTTGAAATTAAAATTTATTCAGTCTTATGCATAATTATCTCCATGACTTTTCCAAGTCCACAATCTTCGAGGGTGGTGTTTAAACCAGGTGTTACCTATTATCATGCTGTGCGACTTAGCCCATGCTACTTATCTGTCACCTCTCACACTCTTTTCTCCTAGGCCATTTCCACCTGCTATTAGGTACACTTTTTGACTTCCTATTTTCGTGATGAAATCTCTAAGTACCATTGTTACTTCACAATTTTTGCATTGATCAACAGCCATGTCTAACTCATCATAAAATGCGTCCTTATCTTCTTCTGAACCATCTGCTGGTGGGGCATAAATGTATACTAAGTTGATGTTAAACGGTCTACCGGGAAGTTTTACTAATAGTACTGTATCTGATATTGTCCAAAATCCTTTCAGTTTTTAATTTCTTTGGATCGAAAATAATACCAACTCCCTTGCTATATTCCTTCCCGCCTGAGTAAAAATTATGTGCTGATCTGAATACTTTTCTCCTGCTCCTGGACATCGCTTTCACTAATTCCTAATAAGTTGATGTTCATTCTTTTCATTTCCATCTTGATGTTATCCAATTTTCCATTGTGTGCTAGTGTTCCGACATTCAATGTACCAATTTTCAGGATGTTTCAACAATTTACGTTTTCTACAATAGCCGGATGATGGTCGGGTATCACCCTTAGAACATGATGCTTCCTACCGGACGAGGTGATTCCACTGGTATCCCCATTTACGTCTTTAACTAAATTCTTTTTTGTTTCAAGGAGGCACAAACATACAGGTTTTAAAATGTATTCATTTGAACCCACTATATATCTCCACTATCATATGATCTCCAGTAGGCAAGGGATATTAGCACATTCAGTACAACCGTAATATGATTTAAAGTAATCAAGGGACATAAACACAGTCAGTACAAACGTCAGATGACTCTCAGTAGGCAAGGGATATAAACACAGCCGGTACAACCGCCAGGAAGGGAAACGATACAACATATATGCTGCAATACACGAACTATCATGGTAACACAGTGCTGCTTATTATTGTTTAACATTAGTGCACAGGATTTTGTAATATCATAAAACCTGCATCATCGGGCAAAGAGAGTAATTAATATTGGTCAAAACACTTCGATTTTGTCAAAATAATGTTTTCTTAATTGAAATTTATAATCTAGTAACAAAATAACAGTGACTGGTTGGGAAACTCGTTAGACTGTTATGATTCTGCAATGACATATTTCATGTTTGAAAAAGAGTAAATATTTTTAACAGGTACACATTTATGTACCTTGCAATTGTAACTTAATTTATCAATGATATATTATTCGTGATTGGACCTCTTTTGTGATAGCCTTACCTTGCAGTTTACTGGAACAATACAATAGTAAAACAACATTGTGTTCTAATATTCAGACGACATCTGTTTGACACCTTCATAAGAAGGTCTTTTAATACTTCTGCAATGTCTTAGCAGTGTTGTGCTTTAGTTTCACAGCCATTCATAAATAATAAACAAATCAGTAAAACATAATCTGCAGTTTTGTTTTAATGAAACAATTGCATTTGTTCTGATGTAAACTTATACCCCATGATAAATTACTAAGAATATTTTCAATTACGAAATGTTTTTCTATTTAAACTACAGTGCCGAATAATGCAATGATACCGACATGTAGTAAGATCCAAGTGCCTCTCAAAAGTAGGGTGGGGCACCTGATGATGATGAGGAAACAATGGCTCTAAGAGAAAAAAAACGTGACGGAAGTCGATGTGAGAAGCCGGTGGTACTGGGTTAGATATCGTCCATAATATCGAAGTTATTATCAAGATAGAAGAGACAGGAGAAATAGATTGTGAGCAAAATGGTGTGAGGTTTGAGCAACGGATCGACATCAGGGCACACGGGTAGTAACCCATAAGTGCTCCGTTCTTTCCTCTAGCTTAAGTCTGAGTCTAAAGAAGCTCAGCACAGTGCACAAGCTCTGTGGCACCGGCAAGGATCCTAAAATACTTTGGGTAGATTTTTAACTCCAATTGTTTGGCGCAGGGAGCACCGTTAGGCTACTCTTTTCTATTTCCAACTGACAAGGGATTTCTTTTTACGTGCACAGCAATGCACACGGGCATGAGGTCTCACTACTCATAGACCAGGGGGAATTACTACCATGTGAAACAAATCCCAGCCCCTTCCGGGGATTGAACCCGGAACCTCTAGCACTCAAGGCGGACACCTTGGCTCAAGATAACGCAGCCCTTTTGTGAGCGATATATGCCATATTAATGCCACAATAGGACAATGGCTGAATGAGTACGTCTTGTACAGCAATGTGGTCAAGTTTTTTAGGTTTCTACTATTGTCTTATTGTTACTATATTTACACTTTACCACATGTACGAATGTGTTTGTTCCGACACTGGACACATTTGAGCTAAAGCTTAGACAGTATCCGACAACGTCGTGGGTGCAGTAAGAAGTAAAGCCTGTGTGAACTGACATAGAGAACAACCAGCAACTGAGTAGTTAAATTATATGCCTTAGTGACGTTGTGGGTTCTCTTTCTACACAAGCAAAGGAGAAAATTATAATTTAGAAAAAAAAATATGACTACATCAAATATCTGAGAAAAAAATACAAATCACAAAACGTGGCGATATTTCAACTAGCTTAGACCTGCAGACAAATTGTTGGTTGCAGAAGTATAGTTTAATGTAACCTGTTTTGTGTTCTGTCATCTTTGTTGACAAGTCTATGCCTTCAAGACTGCACACACACACACACACACACACACACTCACACAAAAACTGAATACCAGTTGTGACCAGCCTAGGCGTTGGGAATCTCACTAGATGTTTTTGTACTTGAGCCTAGTATCAACTGCCACGATTGCACACTTTTATTTTGAAGAGCGCACACTTTCATCTTGAAGGGTGCACACTTTCATCTTGAAAGGTGCACACTTTCATCTCGAAAGGTGCACACTTTCATCTTAAAAGGTAAGTACACACAAGTAAAGAACTTTGTCAGTTCAGTGGCACATGGGCTATAGCTTGCTGCACTCATATTTGATAGTGCAGTAAGCACTTTTTAGATGGTGTAGTCAACATCATGCCGGCATCCTTTACTTCCCATGACTCTAACTAAGAGGCGTTTTAGGCTAGGTTGTCCTGAGAAATTGGGTCATTTAAAAAAAAAAAAAAACTTAACTATATGTGTATTCCATACCAAGACGACTGGCTCGGCAGGTGAACTTCGAACCGCTAAGTGATCGCCCTTGTTGTCAGTAAACACGTATGTTTTCTTATTTACTGTTTTTGATGCGTCTTAAAAGAACAATGTAAAATAATTACCTTTTTAAACCTGGGCTGGAGATTATACATGACCGAAGAGCAAACAAGAGATACAATAACACACTTGCACTAGTCTTTACGTATTTACAATTAATCAAGTAGATACGCCAGACGAGCTAGAAACTGAACCTTATATCTTTCTCGACACTCACAACGGTAAAAGAGGAAGTGAAGAAGAAGAAGATACGCTAGTGGAAAAGTCAAATAACATTGTGCTTCATACACACTAAAAACAATTTATGCAGGTTAGGCAAAATGTTTGCAGTTTGAAGAAGAAGAAAAATATTAGTGTGAACAACATAAATATATTGATTATTTAATAGGCAGCAACACTATATACTGCGCTGACTACATACTTTACGTCAGCATTCGTGGTCAGTTAATATTAAGTCCAGCCATTTTTTTTTGTGAGAAGCCGGTGGTACTGGGTTAGATATCGTCCATAATATCGAAGTTATTATACAGGATAGAATGCAAGTTTTTTTTTTTTTAAAGCTCTACTCTGGCTTTTGCAAGGGGCCGCAATATTGCCCGGCCATAAATACTGTCTAATGGCTGAAAGCGGTTTCTGGAACCTCTCCACATGGTGGCACTTTGTGTCATCAGGTGTTTATCGCTTGTGTGATGTCATGGTGGGGTAAAAGAAGATAGATAGATAGATCGTGGTCTGTTGTATCGCCCTACTATTTTATTCAAAGCAATTTATGGCAGGTACATGAAAGTGTACTTTGGTAACACTGTTCTCCTTTTGATTAGAACACAAATGCGAACTTTTATAATGCAACATTCAGATGTTGTATTCAAAAGCTAGTGCATGCGCAGAGTAAATTAAATTATTTGCATGTCATTGTCAAAATGTTAAATTGAACAATCGAAACTTTACAAATGTGCATCAAGAAGCAGTAATAAGTTTCTGGGACCTCTCCACGGTGATCCTCATTCAAATAGTGGCACGTTGTGTCATCGGGTGTTTATCGCTTGTGTGATGTCCTAGTGGGGTAAAAATCTACCACTACTGCTACTATGTACAGTGATACTACTAAACGGCGCAATCATCTCGGACGCTTCATACGCATATATGGGTGGACAATATAGTCCCCTCCGGCACACATTTACCCTAGCTCCATTTATTTTTAGTTTGACCAAAGTGCCAGTGGTCACTCTTTCCCACCGAACACGTCATGCTGATCAAACATGGTCGTCAAAGAAATAACCCTTGAGTGGGTCATATAACGTACTTTTGTCTCCATAGCGCCCAGCCTACAGACACGACTTGTCGTCTTGACTTCTAACCAGTCGCAAGACACAAGACACCATCTCTGATCATTTGTGCAAACAAAATATCAAACAAGATGGTGGCCTGCCAGACACATTTCCCTCATGTTTGCAAAGTGTTTCCTCTCTTGTGTATTATTATCATTTAAGACTTTTTAAAAGTTCATGTGATCTCATTGAGTAGACACACCAGGAAGAATAGTAGTTCTTTTTATTCTCAAACATTTCATTATGCTACAGTTTAGTATATTTAAGAATTATATTGTCTTTCAATTTCTAGCCCTAGTAATTCTTTTCATGTAATACCTCTACACACTTATATAGTTAACAAATAATAAATCAAGCACTATTAAAAAAACAAAAACATTTTAAATGTTTCAATTTTAATAACTAACAAACGTTCCTAAAAAATATTAACCCTGTAACTGTTCCTATTGCTTAGATCGTCATTGCACTGTTTACAACTGAGCGTACAGAAGCAGTAATAAGTTATTTATCATTGTTGAGTTCCAAAGTTGGTTGTTGTGATGCCATCCAATATTCCACCGCTGACCTCTCTATGTTCAACGTGTATGGCAGAAATTGTGTATTATACTGTTCCTTTTCATGTATACACGCGGACTGTCTGACTTGACTGAATGTTACCTTGTTTAGTGGAAGACCAAAACTGGATTACAATAAGGAAGAAAAGCAAAAATTCACAATAATCAATCAGCTTTTTAAAGATGATTTTTAGATGATTTAGCGTTTGAAAGTTTGTCCGCCGTACCGGTCGTATAGGTGTAAAAATAAAAAACGCATGTAATTGGATGTTTTCTTTATAAAAAATGACCGTGACTCTGAGGCAACATAGCCTAAAGTTATTCCTAGGTGAAGTAAGGGAAAGTCAAGGATGCCGGCATGATGTTGACCACATTAGCCATGAAGTGCCGATTGAACTATAAAATAAGAGTGTAGCAAGCGATGGTCGATGCTCCACTGAAATGAGATAGTCCTGTACCTTTGTCTACTTAGCTCAGAGGATGAAAGAGTGCAGTCGTGGACAGTGGGCACTAAACTAAACTACAACAACATCTGGTGAGATTTCCAAAAAAATTGTGTTTTTTAATCACAACTGAGGTCCAGTTGATTAAACTGTCTTGAAGGCATAGACTTGTCAACAAAAAATTACATAGTTAAAAATATATTTAAAGGTTTAGATCGAAAGAATCGACTTCATTGCTTACGGTTCTATGCCATACAGTTTGGCCTCTCTCCGCAGAACGGCTAGCCGCCTGCTGAGAGCACTGCACAAAGCACGAACTCCGTAGTTTCTTTAATGATCATCAGAGATCTCCGTAAAAATTGCACACATAAAATGAAGGGCGCAGCCGTGAAAGAAACCCACGACCTTCAAAGCGCGAGAAAAACGGCTTGACCACTTAAAGATGACATAAAACAAGACAACTCACAATCAACTATTTTCTGCATCTAGGCGTTAGTTTGCCAGACTGAGCTTTTTGAAATGTCACCACGTTTTGCGAAATATATATTCTAAGTAAACATATTTGTCTTTTGGAATTCTGATTGCATTCTTCTTCTTCTTCGCGTTCACCGGCTGTGAACTCGTGCGGAATGTTCTGGTTGTTCGTCCACTTCTGTACTGCAGTCCTGTTCCAGAACCTGAGTGGTGCGTGTGCATCTGTTTGATAGGTCTGTATGCAGACTGTTGGTTCCTTGATTCTCAGACAGATGCACTCTGACTTCGAAGGAAGCTGCAATTAGTCGACTCTTACGACATGCTTTTGGGTAGGCAGTACGTCTATTCTTGTTTTTCCCTTAGTAGGGCCCCAGAACCCACACGGGTTGTATTCATTGTTTATCTTTCCAGAAGCCCGCAACGTCCTACTGAGCGCTTGAGTTTAACTTGCTGTGTATGGGCGTGAATTAGCAAACCCTCCCCCTCTCCCCCCTGTCTACAACTGCACCAACAACTGGACGCATTATGGGTCAGGTAATTTTATTACCGTATCTTGTTGTCGTCAGGGAACCACCATGCACTACGTAGAGATCTGTGCGACCATTAGGGTAGACAACAACCCAAACCATTACATGAACGGGCGCGGCGTTAGCCTAGTCGATAAGAGGCTCGCTTTCAAATCCAGCTGCGACTCGCTGCAGCCCACGGTTGGTGTTCGAAACCGGGAAGTTCCCGGGGTTCACCCAGTTTCTAGAAATGGCTACGAGAGTTGACACTCTGGGGTAAATAGAGGAACGTCGCTGAGGAACGTCGCTTTAGCTACATAATTTCGTGCAAACAGCGACACATGCGGACAGTTTCTTATCCGCTGTCCGTACTGGCGGCAGAGCCCTTATGGTTTATAACAGTGTGCAATGATGCTGGTTCACATCTGCCGACTTTACCTTTATCTTTTTGAAAAACCATTACTGACCCACATTGAAAGAGGTCTTATTGTGCAATGTTGCAGCCTGAAAAACGCTTCCCTTGTTGTGGTCACTCTCACACGACGATCACATGTCAACAGACTAAATAAGCTTTTATCTCTGAATAATACAGTCCTCCAATGGTGAAGTTGCCAAGGATGGTGTTCAAGTATAAAGTGTGACCTATTTTTTTCAAAGCCCCACTTAACACTTCACACACATATCCACGACATGACTAACACGTTCTTATTGCATAAAGACAATTATGATCACACACGTAACACTATCTTTTTTCGGATCTATCCACAACCACAAACTGTGTTTCAGTACTTTTTGGCAAAGTGAAATATCGAAAATTGTAAAACTATAAATATTGGTCCAAAGGAAGTTATTATAGAAGCTTGCTTTCCTACTAAAAATGTCTGGCCAAATCATAGAGAGATGAAACCAAGGAGGAAACACCTGTAAGGAAAAGGCAAGACGAACACAGCTAACAACTGGGCAAAGAACGAGCGGTCTGACTGGAAGGAAGGAAGCCTCAAGCTCAGACACGGCGCAAGCACTAAAACCTTAGTCACGAAAGTGACGCAAATAAACCAGACAACACATATAGGCGGAGACTGTTAGCAGCTTCGGCTAGCTAGCAGCAGTCTGAAAGTGATCGAACTTTTAATTTTTTTTTTCTTAAAAGGAATCGGAATCGGAATTCCGATCCTGTGCTGAAAGATTAGGACCGTGCACATGAATCCAAGACCTTAATGCAGTCAGTTACGAACTACTTGACTGCACAAATTTAGAGCAGATGCTCGTATGACATCAGTGTGTGCTGCCAGACAGTACTTTGACGATTTCGACGTGCTAGTATTTGCAGTTTGCGTTCTTTGTTAGGCGCTGCAAGGCGATGTTAACCTTGCCCATGACGTCTGGAACACTAACCTGTGTGTAGGTAAAGCGACTAATATAGTCGGGATCTTTCTATGAATAATTATTTAATAAAACAATCTACTCTGACGTTATTACAAGGTACATCAGTCTTAACCTGCCAAATATGTATATTATCTTTTAATATCGATAATGAACTAGGAGGAAGACTTTGCGGACTCTTGAAAAACATCTTTAACCACTAAACTGTCGTATTCTCTCTGTTGTGACTTTTTTGTTTTGTTTTATATGTAGCAAAGTAAAATGAAAATCACAAATTGCTGACAGTTTGATAAGTATTGTACTGTTTCTTATTAATGAGGCCTTCAGGATTGCAAAAAGACACAATACATTGAATAACCTGCTTGTTTCTTGAAGAAATAAAAGTGTGCCATTGTTTCCCATGAAGGTGGACACCAGGTCATTTTGACAAACATTGCTTCTAAATTACCTGGAAGCCGACATGACGCATGAATGTACGTGACTTGTCAACTAGATATAGGTGTCAGTTATGGTTTTCTAGAGCAACAACTCCCCAACTCACGCGTAACAATTACTTGTTCTCCTACAGCACACCTAAACTTGGTAACAAGACATATCTTGGGAAGTAAAGGCAGCTGTGTAAAATTTGACATTGACATAAAAAAACTGGGTACAACTCATGATGTGAAAGTAAATCCTTGTATATGATACTCTTCAATGAGAGTTTCATCAAACCATAGACAAGTGTTACTTGATTTTGTTATAGATGTTGGGCACAACAAGAGGTTACGAGAAACGGTTAGGAGAAACGGATATTTTTATCTTTTGATATGTATTATCAGACGCCATTAGAGGAAATCATAGACATGAAAGACACGTTTACAAGACATGAGCAGGTTTGGTCATGTGTAATCAGCATCTGTAATTACAAATATAACATTTTTTTTCAACTTCTTCTACATAGACACGTTTTTGTTGTCTTCTAAATGTACACATATGAACATTTTTTTTTTTTTTTCAGAACTAAACGTATCGAACATGTTCCTGTCACAAATAATAAAAAAAAAAATGTCTAACATCTTCTTAGAACAACATCACTTTGGAAAATAGCCCACGTGACATGATTGTCATATGTATCACCTATTCTGCTACCAAAGGAACCTAGGACAACATTGTCATTTTGTATTTTGCTGGATTCTTTGAAATATTCTACACATTCTATATATAGGTTCAACAGAATACACCTGCTGAACAATAACTGAATCACGATCAATTGTACAAATGCATATTCTAGACAGAAAGACATTACCAACGCAGTCGTAAAGTTGTATATTATGTAATTTAAAATATATTTGACATTTACCGAAAAACAAAAGAAACTCGTGCACAGAGATGGCTGCGTCTTCTTTATCTGATATCAATCACATGGTCTCAAGTTTAATTATAATTATTGACAACTGATTGGTCCTGTATGTTTTATGAATCAATAAAGGTATATTGCTTCTCTCCTAGTTCTAGAAAAGTTGTTTTTGTATCCCTGGATAAGCTGTGGTCTCCCTGACAATTAACGTCACATCTGAATTATCATGGTAAAGTGGCGGCAACGGTTTCACTGTGGCAAGGAAAAGGATCCCCACGGTTCTCGAGAACCCGGTGAGGAGCCTCGGCTGCGTCTATGATTCAAAGTTATCTCGCATGCAGAAAAGCACTAGGCCAGAGACGATATACATGGCGCCACAACAAAGTCCTACAGGAGGTAGCGGACATTGTGGACCAAGCTAGGATGAGGGTCACACCAGGGTCAGTACTACAGTCCCCAGCATGAGCTTTCTAAAGGCTGGGCAGTTTTCCAAAGGTAGAGTCAACAAGGTCGCATACTCTCCACCAATACTTGACTTTGCGAGGGACTGATTACTGGCTGCCAACCTGCCTGGTTTCTCAAAGTACCTAGAGTTGAAAAGAACTGTTTATCCTTATAAAACCTAAGTGTCCGATAAATGTCTGCCAGTGTCTCAAGGCCAACTTTCAATGTCTAACAACTGCCCGATGAACCAACCGTGAGGTTGTCACTCTGGTCGTGAAGGTAGTCAGTTAATTGGCTATAACAGCGACAAGTATAACCCATGTCTCACAATACTTGTTGCAAAGTTACCATTTCGTCTTCTCCCTGCCCGAAAGTCCGATGAAGGGCAGCAGAGGAAGATGTTGGCCTGAATCAATGACCCAGGTAGGCGCACTTTCCGAGATTGTCTAGGAAGTAATGGGCAGAAACAGTTGTCGACGAGGCATCTTTGTACTGATGAACGGTGGACCCTTGCTGTGCATGCTTCTCTGTGGAGTTTTTCTTATTATCATGGAGCCATCATGGCCCAGTAGCTAGCTCACGTGTCTGTTAGTCCGGCGGCCAGTTTTTCCTTGAGCTTCTTGTACCCGGTGATTATTTCTCCCAGTGATGTCACCCTCAGGTCAACCTAGCCTCAAATGCTTAGCTTGAAGTTTCTTGGGAAGCTAAAACGAAAGTGCTATTGTTCATATCACCCACCGAGTGCCGAGTTTACAGATTTGAAACTGTAAGCATACACTCCATACGTCAGATTTATGAAAAGATGCACTTTATATTGTTGTGTTTCTGTTTGTACAGCACAACTATTGAAACGTGCTAATGCTAACTTTATTTTACAGATAATTAAAACAAAAGAAGTTTGATAATATCAGTAAGCGGTAATGAATAAAACATGAGGTTGATGACTGTAGTAATAGGCAATGTTAATACAAGACAATGAAGAACTACAATAAAGGGTGATTGGAACAACACGAATGCGTGAACAGATGTTTCGCAAATCAAAAGAAAACACAGTAATGTCATTCTCTTGTCCATGCTGTGTAGTAAGATTAATTTTAACCAGACACCCACATATTTTTCTTCCACAAAATACATCCCAAGAAAAAAAAAATTCAACAAAATTTTGATAGCTGTATAGACTAAACGCCACTGGAGGAATGCCTTTATTTTTTAATGCATTTTCATAGAACGAATGTAAGGGCTAATTTAGCAGCAAGGATCGTGTATAAAATATATGTCTTGATGCTGATCCCAAACTCAACTTTCAGGCCACCTAGTCAATACTCTACCGCGACTTACGATACGTCGGCCATCGTGCAATGCATTATTTGTGCAAGTACAGTAAATAATATATGCATTAGAACTAGCAAATATTACAGCCACATCACTTCACAGAATCATTTTGCTGTAGTCCGTTGTACCTACAAAAGCGTACACTTTTTTTGTCACGGCAAACATAAAGGCATATAAGACAAATCATTGGGACCCATACAATGGTTGTGCGAATAGTGAATAGCGAAAGTGTCACGTTACATTTATTGAAACTAACTACACTTGATATTTTCATAAGATTAGTTCCAGTCATCAAGGGACATAAACTTATTCACTAACACAAAAACCGTCATAGGGGGAGACAATCTCACACATGTAGTGAAACAGACCAACTGGGCGGCATATATAATGCAGTAAGTTAGTTTACCACAGACTGCCTCTTGCTTAATGGGATACACAAATATTATATTACCTTGCCAGAAAACAAATTGTAATAATTTAGCAATGCTATTATTTGGTCAAATCGATACTCTTTCATAAAGGATAACATACAATTGCAAAATAATTACAAATGTTCTGGAAAACATCACGACTGTTAACAATTTTGTAAATTATTTCATCAGCAATCATCCTTACGTCCTTTTCAGGACGTAATTTTTAATTATTTGAAGCCCCACTCTGGCTTTTGCCAGTGGCCGCAATTTAGGCAGGCCATAAATATGGCCAATTGTCTGAACGCGGTTTCTGGGACCTCTCCACGGTGATCCTCACCCACATAGTGGCACTTTGTGTCATCGGGTGTTTATCGCCCTGTGTGATGCCCTGGTGGGGTAGAAATTCATTCATTCATTTTCTAAATCAGAACACCTTTGGTAAAGTTGTTACATTTTTGACAGGTACACAATAATGTGCCTTACAATTGTCAGCGTAAAATATGAGCAAAGCAATACTGTCAGTATTACCCATTTCATACCACTATTATCCTTATTATCACTGCCATTTCATAAGAAGCATTGTTATTAATATAGATTAGCAGTGTACAAGTTATAACATAATGTTGTGATGTTAAGGTTTCCTATATTGTATCTGTGCATGCATACACACTATATAACCAACACGAACATACAAGAATATATGTATTTAACAATAACAATACAAGTACACAGGCCGACATATGTATTTAACATAGACAATACTAAGTACGCATGCCAGCATATGCATTTAACATAGACAGAACAAAGCTGGCTCCGGACATGACATTATAGATAACAATGTGCTGGTTTCGATACAACTTGGTATCAACAAATGATTAACAATGCCTCCTTGAACTAGTTTATAGGCAGTTAACAGAAACTGTATCGGGCCGTATGTAGGATGGAGGTTTATGCATTAGTCTGTCTAGGGAGCGGCCACGGTTCAATCTCCACCAGAGACCTAATTATGCAATTTTCAAAACTAAACGGAATAGCCTGGTGATAAAATTTAGCTAGAAAAGGAGCCGAACACCTCACATCTAGTGTTTTAACAAGTGGAAGACCATTTTCAGGTTATTGGAGTATCGTACATTTGATGCCAGACATTTAAAGAAAAAAAAACAAATCGGCACTCAGTGTGTGTTATGTCCAGAGAAAGCGGATTCAGTTTCTGTTCCTTTTAATAACGAATATCAAAATCTCCACCACGTTCAAACTGCAGCTAGCTAGCCTAAACTGCTAACAGTCATTGGCTATATTTGTGGTCTAGTTTATTTGCGCCACTTTCGTCACTAAAGTTCAGGTATTTACGTCCTCTCTAAGCTTAGTCCGTTTTCCCTTCAAGTCAGACCGCTCGTTCCTTTTCTGCATCCGTGTGAGTTCCTCCTGCTCCTTCCTTCTTAGTGTTTCCTCTTTGTTTTTTCCCGTGCTCCTTCTATTTTGGACAGGCCTATCTCACAGGAGAGCGAGCTTTCTACATAACGTTCTTTTGGATCATTATTTATAGTTTTAAAATGATTAATATTTTACTTTCTAAAAAGTGGTGAACAATTGTTTTGGGGTGGATATGTCCGAAACTGAAAACAAAATTGCGGATGTAACCATGGCGGTCTTATAGTTGTCTTCTTTTAATAAGCGAGGGTTAGGCTTGTCGTGGTGTTGTGTATGAAATGAACGTCTCACAATGATTCTTTGCGTTATTGGTCGTAGAGCGGTCCGGTTACGGAGACAGGGATTAGTGGATGGGCTATGGTGTTCATAAGTAACCGATTTCCCGAACACACTTGTCATCTGCTGGAACTGTCATGCTCACAAACTCAAGTCTTTGATGGCGAAGACTGTGGTAGTTTGTGGGGCGCGGGACTGCACACGCTGGTGAACCTGACGTGCCTTGAAACTCGTGTGCTCGCAGAGAAGACTCTGATGGATGGGCGGGGGGATGGGTAAGAAGGGTCATACGTTGAACATAGCACAGTGAGAATATTGTTGGAGATGGTGGAAAAGGGGAGGGAAAGAGGGAGGGAAACCATTCTATATTGATTTGTCTACATTCACTTCTGGGTGGTTTTCGTTCTTCGTTGTTGCCCCATCCGTCATGTTGGGTTCCAGTACGGCTGTTCCATAGTAAAGCTCATTGTCTAGAGGAGCGGTAGCAACCTGTCTACCAGTCTGCTAGTTACCATGCAAACTTGAATATTCTAAACAGAAAATACCTAATATGCTCTTGATCTGGGCCGTGTCGAATGATGCAAATCATTATGCACACAGGACACCCGTTTTAATTTCTAAAGCATGCCCTGCGAGTTTGCCGTCACTGCCACTACCTCCATTCTCAGACCGGATGTAAAGAAGTTTTACGCGAGGCTGTCAGTTTTTAAGCAGTGTCCATTCATCTTTGCAATAATACCACACCCACTGGTCTACCTTTCAGTACAAACACATCTGTTTATATCACGATGTAGCCAGGGAGTGAATTTTCATTGATCAGCTCACGTACAGCTGACTCTGTCTTACCAGCGTTCCATTCTAGGTCCAAGGTAACTATCACTCCTTTGAAATGTGTGCCTTCTGGGAGCGAGTGAACAGTGCGAAATCTACGGTCTAAGGAGAATGGCGCTGCAAGGAGTTACCAGGGAATCTGGCTGACGCTCAACACTCAAGGAAATGGCGAGACGGACATACATTCAGACAGTAACTGGTGATGGGGACTGAGCTCTTATGAGGGGTGTTCAGAGTGCTGTGATGTCGATTCAATGTGATGTCGAGACAATGGTATAAGCGTCAATCGTTAATGAAGTATAATGAACCTTTCAAATTGCAAATTTTCTGGAACATCTTTGCCATGTTCCTTCAAAAATTTGCAAAGTAATTAAATGTCTTCTGACGTTGACTCTGTGTTTCATGTGTTCCTTGATGATTTATTCGGTAGTTCTGGTATCAGGTCCCGCCTTTTTCAATCCGTCAGTGATTTAAACAGCGTTTCACTTGATATCATTTAACTCATGAGCGAATGACACTGTTTTCATCTGCATCGCCCAGTAAGGGTTCCAGGGCCCCATTTTGAGAAAAACAAAATAATCCTACTGCCTCATCATTAAGCATGTCGTATTGGTGGTTTTTCTTCGAAGTAGGACTGCATCTACCTGAGAGGGCAAGAAAGCAACAATAGGCATAATCAGTTAGACATGCAGAGGTCAACGCTCTCATCGGTGAAAATTCAGACGAAGCAGATGCAATAATCTATACAGACGGATCCGTTACACGCCAAAGAAGAAGCGCATGGGCATTTACAGCACGCTCAGCGGGCAGAACAGTCAAAGAAGCCAACGGCGCCTTCTCCATGACAACCAGCAGCATGACGATGGAGGTGATGGCAGTGACACAAGCGCTTGCCTGGCTTGAAACACAAAAATACACCCGCGTGTGTATACTCAGTGATTCAATGAGTATGATCCGGAGGGTTCAGGCAGGTTCAGTGCGAAGACAATGGCTTGAATCATTACAGAAGTCCACTGTTCGTGGAGTCACATTTATTTGTGTTCCGGAACACGCAGGCGTCGATGGAAAGGAAAGAGCTGACAGGTTGGCTGGATCCGCTATCACTACCGACGGTCAGCCTATGGATCTTGCTGATATTATCAATGCCCTCAGAGAAATGGGAAGGATAGAGGACTTTGGTGGCAGTGAATCCACATCACTCGCCAGAATGGCAGACTTGGGAATTAAGATCGGCACAGCAAAAAAAAAAAAAAAAAAACGAGACGCACACCAGCTACGCCAGAAGACTTGTTAATCAACATAGAACTGGTACTATTAGCCATCGGACGTTGGGGCTCATACTGAGGGGAGGATCTGAGCACCTATGGACATGTCCGGAGTGCAATGAGGATAACCCAACTAACTAACTAACTAACTAACTAACTAAGTTAGACATGTAAAACTAATGTGCACATAACACTTAGGTTCTAGAACAAGCCTAACGTCCAGAGGTGGACGAACAACCAGAACTTATAGGGCGTCGCAGTGGCACTAAGTTTATCTTCAGGCCCGAAAATCATTGGTTCGAAAACCCATCTGAGTATACTATTAGAAATGACTTGGTCTCCCAGGTCGACCTAACTTTAATAAGTACCCGAGAAATATTCTAGAAAAATATTCTACATTGTTTTGTTTTCAATCAATTAATTAGTTGCCGTCTCCACAGTAAAGGTTGGCTGCAATGAATCTCCAACACGCTCGGTATCTTGTCCTGGTTGTACACACTCTCACGCTCGGTATCTTGTCCTGGTTGTTCACACTCTCAAGCTCGGTATCTTGTCCTGGTTGTTCACACTTTCACGCTCGGTATCTTGTCCTGGTTGTTCACACTCTCACGCTCGGTATCTTGTCCTGGTTGTTCACAATCTCACGGTCGATATCTTGTCCTGGTTGTACACACTCTCACGCTCGATATCTTGTCCTGGTTGTACACACTCTCACGCTCGGTATCTTGTCCTGGTTGTACACATTCTCACGCTCGGTATCTTGTCCTGGTTGTTCACACTCTCACGCTCGGTATCTTGTCCTGGTTGTTCACACTCTCACGGTCGATATCTTGTCCTGGTTGTACACACTCTCACGCTCGGTATCTTGTCCTGGTTGTTCACACTCTCACGCTCGATATCTTGTCCTGGTTGTACACACTCTCATGCTCGGTATCTTGTCCTGGTTGTTCACACTCTCACGCTCGGTATCTTGTCCTGGTTGTTCACACTTTCACGCTCGGTATCTTGTCCTGGTTGTTCACACTTTCACGCTCGGTATCTTGTCCTGGTTGTTCACACTCTCACGCTCGATATCTTGTCCTGGTTGTACACACTCTCACGCTCGATATCTTGCCCTGGTTGTACACATTCTCACGCTCGATATCTTGTCCTGGTTGTACACACTCTCACGCTCGGTTTTCTCATCTCTTGATGCTGTCTTCCCACTTGCAGCGTTGCCTACATTTTGCTATCTTTCCTTTAAACCCCTCCCCACCCATGAGAATTATTTATAAAAGTCTTGTGTCTTTTAGTGTGGCGAAACATTTTCAGTAACTCTCTTTTCATTCACGGTCTCAGCACAACCTCAGTACTTGTTTTTGTTTCCATCGAGTACGACCTATTCTTCTATATATCCACATCTCAACATGTCTTTGTAGTTTCCAGAATTTTCCCAGTGTTGTATCGCCTCCCATATCATTCACGAAATTTTCTCACTTCTTACTTTTGGCGTCTGCGAAAACCTTCACCTTATCCTTTTTTTAAAAACACTTCCCATCATATGTCTTCTTCTTGTGAGCTCAAGAGTGTCTTTTGCACTTTCTTTAGCTGCTACACTGCAGTTGTCTTTCATTCAAGACAATCAGTTGCACATCTACAACCGATGACTGGGAGTCAAATCTCAAGTCAGTAGCTGTCTCCACATCGCCAGACCTCATTGCCATTCTAGTCGGCCCCCCATCATTGATGCAGACCCCACTAGAGTTAACCATAACGTCTATAAAGGCAATTCCCTGTCGGTTTTCCTCATTCTCTGTTTCTTTCACTGAAGTCCCCATATATGAGTCACCTATCACATGGTAATTCCTCCAGTTCCCTGAGCCAGTCCCATTATTCCCTTCTGTCAAAACAGTATACCGTGGCATATATGTTTATGAGGTTCTAACTTGAGCCACCAGTCTGTATCTGCATCCATTGAACCTTACTTCCATAGTGATTTCACTGGCTCAAGTCAAGTGCCATATGCATCACTCATTCCTTCACCAACAGGCCTTGCCCTTGTGTTTCCTGTCCAAAAGGGTTCACATAACTCACGTACCCGAAGCAATGATAACTGTCGGTATGTAGCTCCTGCAGTATGATGACATCAGAGTCAAGTACCAGCCTCTCTAATACAGGACCTTTCTGTCTATCACTTCGAAAGTTCTAGTATCATACTCTTACATGATTTTTACATGACAGTACACTGTATGCATCATCTCGACCTTTTCACTGCTTCCTGTTTTCTATCGCTCATCGTGTCCATACTGTCTGCTTCTATTCCTTTCCACTCTTATACCTAATCACAGGCATCCATTCTTTTTTATACACTCTTCTTCTACAGGAACGGGTTATTTACAACAACAATATTTAAGGAAAGCAAAATGTAATTGTCTAGATTTCTGAAACATACTCAAACAATTTCTTCTATTTTGAATTTAAAGAGTATGGTAATGACAATAATAAGTATAGTAATAATAATTGGGATTGTTGTATGGTAGATATGAATAATAGTCAAACAGGACACAGACTCTACATTTTATATTTGAACATGCGAAAAATAAAGAACAAAAACAATTCCTTGTAAGTTCTACACATAAGGGTTGCATAATTTCTATGTGTCCAAACCAGTTCTCGGTAATTGGCTAATGCTAATGATTCATGTCAAAACTACCTCGTTAGTTTACAATTGCATTTTTTACAATGATACCTGTATATCAGCGCCGACTCTATCAGCTTTGTCGACAGGCAGTTGGCTTTTTTGAGGAAAGAGACTGAGCCATATCGATTAAAATCCTGTGCAAAGAAGTCAGTCATCTCGAATTTAACTCCTAACCGTTTCAACCTGAATTGAAGCTTTTGCTAGTGGGATGTTAATTTGGCTGAAATGTAAACGACTTTTCCTAAAATACCTACTAGATGATGATTACAGATTGAGAGTGTGTTATGTGTGGACGTAGCGAAGTAGCTTTTGTTATTACTGTTGTTGATTCCGTTATCGTTGCTGTTACTATTATTGAGGATGGTCCAGACTGTCCGACGATGTCTTTGCTAATATTGGGAAACTAGACATTTGTTAAACTGCTAGGATTGCCTGGCCCAGGAAACAATCTGTAGGACAATGTGACAATATGGCAGTGTGTTTCTTCTATTCAACACTTTTTTCTTCTTCTCCTGGAATACGTTTCTAGTGTCAGGACAGGAAGAGATCTTTGGAACGGGCCCTTCTGGTCGCTTCATATATAATTCTTTTCAGTGTTAATGATACTTATGCGTTCCGTTGTCTGCGTGGTTAACCTCTGGATCTGTTAGCGTTGTATCTGAATAACATTGCCCTATCTGATATCAACCTTGTTACGTGGCCAAAACATTAGTTTTGTTGTCAATCTATAAAGTTCAGAATTGGTTCTGTGCTAACAAACCTTGACAGAAGGAAATCTCACAACACAACAGCACAGTAACTTTTAGCAGAGGATTACATTTATTAGGATCTGGACCACGATCTGGATATAGAAAAAATAATCTGGTCGATCATCATGCCTGGCTAGTTTCGACCTGAGAGGTTTTTTCGGTTCGGTGAGCTGGTTAATTGGGCTGTCATGGCGGCTTGGGTAGATCCTATTAGTTGTTGTTTCTAATGCTGGTTGTGACTTCTTTTGCCTGGTGTGTATTGTTTGGGTTTCCTTGGCGTCGTTGTGTTACTCTGGCACTGCTTTTGTGTTTCCTGATCGAAAAGTCGAGTGGCGGCTGTTTTCATTTCTTTGAAAAGTTGGATTCCTCTAGTCACGTCTAGCTTAGCATTCTTCCACCTTTTTCTGCGCTTCATGGTCATATAATGTGAATACTCGATGTTCTTTCATCTGCAGCTTGTGCGGAAACATTTTCTCTTTAATTTTCCGATTGAGTTCTTCTACTTCGGCCACACTGATGTAGTTTTCAATACCCGTCTCTGGGCATTTTTGCCTGTTTACATTTGTGATTCAGATTTCTCTGTTTGTTTCGGTGCTTTGATCTTAGTTTATGGTGGAATCTGTCAGTTGTGCCTGGTGCCTCGTGCCTATCGCTTCAATGACTGTGCTCTTGCAATCTATCTGTGCTAACATTCCTGCTGTAATGCTTTTGTCAGCCCTGCTGATATTTGGTTTGTTTGCTGCTTTCTCTCTTCCGTTCTTTACTGGGCGCACTCTGTTCTGGCTGCCATCGCAGCTGCTGCTGCTTCTGCTTTAGGTTGCACTAGTCGGGTGACTTCTCTGTAGGCTTCCTCCCTCGCCTCTTCCACCTCTCTGCCACTCTCCTCTCTCTCTCCTTCTGTCTGCATCGTTCGTCTGCTACCTGGGCCTCTTCCATCCTTGTGTTTAGAGCGCTGACACTTTCTTTAGTTCTTGCGGCTTCCTTCTGGTTTTCGTTAAGTAGTTCAGTTTGTAGTAGCCTGTCGTCTGTCAGGACTTTTATTTAAATGGCATAATCGTATGCAAAAAACACTGAAGCTTGCACACTCAAAGAAAAATGCATAAGGTAGCTGCCAGTTGTGTCACTACTAACGGTCTCAGAACAGAATGGCCGTCCATTGTTGTCGCAAACTGGCAAACACGAAAGAAAGCAATGCGGCGCGAAAGTACACTCCATTTTATGCCATCAACAGCACACTGCGTGTCTTCTCCCTCCTAACCCCCCCCCCCCCTCCAAATCCCCCTTCCCCCAATCCCACAAATGGCACATTCAATCCATAGCTGAGTGTCGCAACCCAACTCGTTTCAATAGCTCAGCGACGGAACCTTAAGACTCCCGGTCGAAAAGCCAGGAATTTTCATTTGCAAGACATTATTTTGAACTAATTTTTTTTTTCAGAACGTAAAATGTCAGTCGGCTATCCGCCAGGTTGACCGGAAGTCCAGGAGGAGACTTTTAGATCCATCTAACAGCCTATGACTTTGTCATGTTTTCAATGTCACCCACATCACCAGCCATCCCTTAAAAGCAACCAAGATTGTCTAAGCCGATACTTGGGAAGACATGCAGACATCAGCTCATCTAATCACGAGTACAGTTGCCGTCTTATTACTAAAGGTTTCCTGCAGTAAATGACCCAGTGCTCTATGTATATCGTATTGGGAATCCAGTGAGGCTCTGAGATTGATGTTCCTCTATCGCTTGATGTTATGCTATCACTATCGTTATCTACCTCTTGATAAATAGCATACTTTTATCTCTCACATATTATTTAGATCAATTTTTTTTAAATATTTCGTATAGTCGACGTTTGTGTGTTATTAGTTATAAACGCAGTTTCTAAATTCCGACATACCAGATTTGTTTCAGCTGCTAGCATTTCGCATTGATTTCGACAATTGTATAAGCGCGGGGACAATGAATAAAGTCCTTTTCAGATTGTCCAGTTTAAACATAAACAGCCAACACATGCTGGAAATGCTTTGCCATGTTCCGTATAATAAATGCAAACTAACCAAATGTCTTCTAGTGTAGTTCCTTGAGGATTTGTTTCAGTAGCTCTGGTATCAGTCCTCGCCTCTTTACAAAAGTATGTGCTTTAAAAAAGATTGAACTTGATATAATTTAACTCATGACTGAATGAGACATTGTTTTTGGTCTGCATCTCCGCGTGTGGGTTCCGGGGCCCTATTTTGGGGGAAAATAAGAATAGATGCTTTGCCTCCCCAAGAAGCATGTCGTAAGATGTACTCTTGTAAGAGGCGACTAATGTGTGACTTCCTTTGATGTCGGTTTGCACCTGCCTAAGATGTAAGAATGCCACAATCTGCATACAAAAACACCAGCCATGTAAAACGATTGTGCTGCCAACACTCAGGTTCTGGAGCAGGCCTAACGTCCAGAACTTACAGCCGGAGTTTACAGCTGGTGAACGCAATGAAGAAGAAAAGGAAGATTAGCATCTTCCTTTACAGGCCAAATCACAGAATTTACAGTAAAGGATGCTTGTTAATGGTTGCTTATTTTTTTTTTAAATTAGGATATATTTTAACCTAGCTCGCACGTGTTTCTCGTCTGCGAAATACATCCCATGAACTAAATAAAAAAATAAAAAAATGTCAATATGGCATAGATTGAATGCCACACTGGATCAATGCCTTTACTTCCCAATGCATTTTTAAAGTATCATTATAAGTAGCAATATCCCGGCTCGCTAGCGTGATCTGATATTCAGATTATAACCAACTTCTTACCCACACACAACTACAGGTTACACCAGGCTGGTGTTTTCGCTACGGACTTCCCTCTTTAGAGCTTCAGCTGGGTATCTGTGATTACCCCATTCAAACCTTCAGATAGCAGCATGGAAGACAGAAACTGCAAAATCGATCTTCCTCTTCTCTCACCAGCTGTAGCTTATATACCTATACATGGAAAACACAAGATCAATATTTGAGATGCGATACTCCAGACAACTAAGTCAAGTAAAGAACCCACACATGGAACACACAAGATCAATACTGGAGGTGCGATACTTCAGACAACTGGATCAAGTAAAGAGAACTTACAAAGGGGCCACACAAGATCAATATTGGAGGTGCATAACTTCAGACAACTGGATCAAGTAAAGAGAACTTACAAAGGGACCACACAAGATCAATATTGGAGGTGCGATACTTCAGGCAACTGGATCAAGTAAAGAGAACTTACAAAAGGACCACACAAGATCAATATTGGAGGTGCGATACTTCAGGCAACTGGATCAAGTAAAGAGAACTTACAAAGGGACAACACAAGATCAATATTGTAGGTGCGATGCTTCAGACAACTGCATCAAGTAAAGAGAACTTACAAAGGGACCACACAAGATCAATATTGGAGGTGCGATACTTCAGACAACTGGATTAAGTAAAAAGAACTTGCAAAGGGACCACACAAGATCAATATTGGAGATGCGATACTTTAGGCAACTGGATCAAGTAAAGAGAACTTACAAAGGGACCACACAAGATCAATACTGGAGGTGCGATACTCCAGACACCAGAGGTTACTTTCCAGGAAATCACCTGATACTCATTGCCAGCTGACTCACCCCGGGAGCCAAAGCCTGTTTTGAAATTTAAAATTCCAGATCAATGTTGATTCCAACCCACGACCTTCAGAATAATGGACGAGCATTCCGCTACATCACCAGGGCTTTCTCAGCCAACAATCAACAATCATGGTAGGCATAGATCAATTCAAAAAGTAAATCACCCCCTCCCCCCCCCCCCTGTCCTTGAGGAAGAGTCGAAATATTACAAAAGGAATGACAGTTCCCCTCCTCTCCCTGCCCCTCACCCCTACCTTCCCTGCCCCTCACCCCTACCTTCCCTGCCCCTCACCCCTACCTTCCCTGCCCCCACCCCTACCTTCCCTGCCCCTCACCCCTACCTTCCCTGCCCCCACCACTACCTTCCCTGCCCCTCACCCCTACCTTCCCTGCCCCCACCCCTACCTTCTCTGCCCCTCACCCCTACCTTCCCTGCCCCTCACCCCTACCTTCCCTGCCCCTCACCCATACCTTCCCTGCCCCCACCCTAACCTTCCCTGCCCCTCACCCCTACCTTCCCTGCCCCCACCCCTACCTTCCCTGCCCCTCACCCCTCAGCCAAACCCAAAAAAAAAAAAAAAAAAAATTAAAAAAAAATAAAAAATAAAAAAAAAAAAAAAAAAAATCGAGTTAGCACAAGGCCAATATCATGGGTCTTTCACTCTCGAGAGGTCATCTCCAACAGTAGCCTCGCGTGAGATGTTAGATACACAGTTTTTCACGATATGGCGTAATCATCAAAGTGTTGCAGATTTTTTGCAGAACGTCGCTCTCATCACGTTCTGCCTAAAAGAAACTCGGCTTCTCTCCAGCTCTCCGGCCTCATGTACTTTCGTATTCAAGAAGTCACTTATATCCTGTGCCCATCTTCTTGTTATTCGGCCTCTGCCTCTCCCTGCCTAGTACCAGGCTATTTTTTTTTCTCAGTCCGTCATGGCGCTTGATTTGACCAACATGTTTCTGCTTCCGAGACAAACTGCTGTTTATTAGCCAATCTTCATTGGTGTTCAGATCAATTTAAACGTCAGTATTTCTCCTCTTCTTTGTCTATATTATTCTGAGAATAATTCGATAGCATTTCAAATCAAAAGCCCCCATTGTTTTTTTTTTTTTTTGTGTGTGCTTGAAAGCTATAACGGCTATCCTCGGAATAACGGTCATAAACTATTGAGGTCGAAAATATATCCTAACCGGGCCTGAAGCACGTGTCAATTGCGCACTTCCGTCGCCTTAAAATGCCCGCTTCCGGCGACTTTCGCCACCGCCGAATCGCGAACTTTCGGCAACTTCCGCCACAAACACACACACACTTATTAGGAGTATACAAATTATTAGTCAATCAAAAATCAGAGATACTGGCCTCTTTGGGGAAAAATAGCAGCCCTGGTGCAACTGTAAATGATAAAATCATAAGGAGAATAAAAAATGTAAGGTTATATGAAGAAATTCGTGTTGAATTGTATAGAATTGTTGGAGAATTTGTTGAAGTGTGAGGGCAGGACTTTAAAAACCCACTATACAAAAGTGTTGGTTACAATGTGAATATGAGAGCAGTGTCGCTTGTTATTGCAAACCTTTTCAAGAGAGGTCATGACACTGAGCGGTTCGCTCACAGACAATGTTTCTCCAATACACATCACAGTTATAAGGTAGAGCTACGTGTACCCGCCAAAAATATATTTTGTTTTGCTGCACTGAGGATACTGACTGACTGACTTTCTACCCCACTAGGACATCACACAGGCGATAAAAACCCAATGAGCCACCATTTGGGTGAGGATCACCGTGGATAGGTCCTAAAAACCGCGTTCAGACAATTGGCCATACTTATGGTCTGCCTATATTGCGACCCCTGGCAAAAGCCAGAGTGGGGCTTCA
>CAJHNH020001708.1:127500-148168 GCA_905116865.2 Candidula unifasciata
GCCGGTCTGGTGGAGAATTATTCACATTTCAATCAAGACAAGTAATTGCGATGTTGTTAAATGAGTTGGACGGGATAACAATTGGTTACCAGATATGTTGTGAGAAGTAGTTTTAAACACAGAATAAACCTCTCGGCCAGGAAGCCACATGGTGCTGAATTAACAAACGATGACATACATGTGGTTAAGGCATTTTAGGAGTATGCTGTCAATGCCGAAGAACGAACGGATCCACACGGTCAGTACATAACTGTGCAGGCAGGGAATGAACAGGTAATCAGTCAACACTCAGAGGGGGAAAAATTGGAGATAAAATCATGTCCCTGCTGGCACCTTTAATAATGCTTTTTTTTTTTGCGCGGATCGCTGACGATGGAACAATCAGAACAGAGTGGGCACAAAAATGTTTTTAAAATATCTGTTGACAAATTTTAGAAATATCAACTTAGTCGTGGGCCACATTGTAAACAAATCAATTTAGACTAAATAACCAGATTTTATTTTAACACAATAATTTTGGGGGATAATCTAGGATGGCAATCCTTTACTACGCATCTGGCATGGCATACTCACTCAATGAAGCGCTTTTTTTTTTTAAATAATCCTAAAAGTTTCTGTTTAGGTGTTGTTTGGCGAAATCATACTATTAAGCTTTTTAAGAGATTTATAGTATATTTACACCGGTCTCGTGGGCTAGGTCTTGCTGTGCCAGTTGTGACATTCGATAGCTTGAATAAAGAAGTGGGCTCAATAAGCTTGACAATGGGCACGTGGTTTACATATATTAGTAACTTGAAGACAGAAGTCATGAGCATAAGTAGAGAGCAACAGACCATCGACATAAAGATTCTAGATCACAGCCTAAAACAAGTGCAAGAATTTAAATACCTGGAAAGTATCTTTACATCCAATGGTAAAATAGACAGAGAGATTGAAGCAAGAATCCAACAAGCCAACAATGTCGCATACCAGCTTGCCCCAATTTTAAAACACCCTGCTGTCCTAGCTGAGATAAAAAGACAAATTATAAATACAATCTTTATACCGACATTAGGTTATCAATGTCAGACTTGGACATTAACAAAAGAACATGAGAAAAGACTAACCACCTGTGAAATGAGATGTTTGAGAATGGCTGCGAATAAAACCAGAAGAGATCGAGTGAGAAACGATGTGATTACAAGAACTATTGGAACCATACCCATCGTTAAATTTATTGAGAAGCAAAGAATGAAATGGTTTGGTCACCTAATGAGAATGGAACCAACGATGCCAGCATCAAGAGCATAAACATGAAAATCGAAACAACAAGAGGCAGGGGAAGACCAAGAAGAAGATGGATTGAAGGAGTCACGGACAACTTGAGACTTCATAACATCACGGCATATGAAGCGACTGAGCGCGCCCTGGCTCGGTTGCCGATCATCTGATAGACTGCGACGCCTAGCGGCACAAGCAGATTTTGACAAAAGAAGAAGAAGTAACTTGAAATATATGGGGCGGGAAACTAGTCCTTTCAAGAGTTAAAATAGACCTGACATTCCGTTCAGGATCTGCTACAAAATGGCGCATTTTTACACCTACAATTGGCGGTGTAAATTGTACCCCACTTGGATATCACACAAGAGATAAACACCCGATGACACAAAGTGCCACCATAGTGATGAGGATCACCCGTGGAGAGGTCCCGGCAACCGCGTTCAGCCATTAAACCATATTTATGGCCGGGCTATATTGCAGCCCCTTGCAAGAGCCAGGGTGGGGCTTGTGACAATACGCTCGGTGACTTCAGAATGTCTTTCCTCAACCTACTTTTATTTCTTTGTATTTTGAAAGTGTGCAGAAAAATAGGGATTTGGATACATCCTTAATCTAAGAAAGACGACCAGATCAAACATTTAATTCTCCGGGACTGTTGGTCATATCAAACACTAAGACACTTTCCCAGATGTTAAGTGTTAACGTACAAAGATAAGACTAGCCCAGCGTAGATTTACTGTCTGCAGATTTGCACACCATTTGTTGGTGTCAGATATTTATCTCCTAGCCAGACCATTAGGAGTAGATAACTCCGGCTAATTGTGTTTAATTCCCCCTGAGGTTACCTAAACTGGAGTGCCGGTCAGATCGTCAATATTGACACAGTGAGCTGAAAGTGTGGGTAGAAGAATTGACAAAGTCTGATTTTATTGTGATGACAGGTGAAGTAGGCTGGAGGTGTGACTTGGCCTATTTGCTCTGGTCAGATGAATTGACCAGGAGATCCTAGCGTGGGAATTCAAACAATTGTTGTACAGTCACTGACTGACAGTGAATATACACCCACAAAGAGGAGCTGTGATATCATTGAATGAGAATGGTTTTAGGCGTAATGTAGGAGGAGCTTGATAAAAGTTATAAAGGGGTGAACTCTAGGTCTGGTAAATGAGACTCTGTCCAGCACATGCCATCTGTTGGGCTTAACCTAAGCTTGAGACAGAACTTTGGGCATTGTGGTTTCATTTTCCAGGTAAGATCGAAATTAGGTTCAAATCTATATTTTGTGATAGAAATCTAACTGTCTTTTTACTCAAGTGTGTGTCTTCATCACTTTGTAGTACTCCTAGGCGGACATTTCTTCATTTTCGTAGGGCACTGTCACATTGCTTTATTTCCTATTTGATAGTGTCATGAATGTTTTTTCGTGCACATGTGTTTCAATGTTGTAAAACCTAAATGTTGTTGTTGCCATTGAAATTTAATGAACTATCATGTTCTTGAAATCACAAGCGTGAAGATCACTTTGGCAATCTTTTCACGTGTGGTTAATGAGAATCTGTATTACATACAGCTAACACACTGAAATGTGTTTAACTCTCGGGAGGCTAATGCGTAGATTGATCCCGGAGAGTAAATCCACGAGATTTGTTATTTGATTCGCCCCAGAACTATTGTTAGCATTCTGGGCGCGTCGATTGTTCCAAGCATAGATTCCAGAACTCGTTCTGTCTGACTGATTGTCATTTTGAGTCTGTACGAGAGATGGCACCTGACGTAGAAGACTTGACTATCATTACAGTACTCGTGTAGAGGAAGGCAGAAGATGTAACAGTTGGAATGTGAGACATAAGCCCTTCCAAATTGGACAGGAGTGAATGTGAACATGAGGGAGAGAGGAAATGTTTTATTTAAATAAACATGTTTGATATTATAATATACATGCTTAGTGTACATCTAGAGCAGATACTACAAATATGCGCTTGTTTCTTTATCACAGTTCCTACATTGAGCAGGGACTAGTAGGCATCCATTATTTGCCGACCGTCTAAGTGTAACGACCTGCTGAAAGCAGTGAGGACGACAAACTGGGAAAGAATAGACAGGGTCTCAAGCCGAGAACTGTCCTGACGAGCTAAGTTATGTACAACTTTAATGTCATCTATAACATCATCCCAACTCTACTAGCCTAAACAAGTTCATTTTAATTTCGATTTATTCAAATAAATCATGTTTGATGTTGTTACAACATAGTTGAGTAAATTGTGTACTTAGGTTCAAATGTCTTTGTGCACATTAGTTTACTTCAGCTGACAACTATTTAAATCACTTGATGGGGGCTTTTAAGTAATGCCAGGAGAGGAGAACAGTCGGAGGGGTTAACTGTGTATCAGGATTATATAACAGTGGGTTTATCCTGATATCTATCTATCCCTTCTCCTACTCCTGTGGATAAAAGTACAGCAACTTTCATTTCATGGAACGAGCCACTCGCTGTTTTCTTGGCTATCCAGGACTGTCTAGGATCAACATAGCTTAGATAATAGTCCAGTTTCTCACGTGGGTGGGCATTGTTAAGGTTCAAACCCACACCCTCACTATATCAGTGTATTTACCCACGTGGGCGCGCGACAGGGCTTCAAGATAATAAAAAATTGCATCCCACAAAGAATGACTGATATTATAATGTTTAATTTTTTTTATATTGTGTGTGATAAACTATACGGATGTGTTACAACTTTAGGGCAAACATGAATATGCATACTTGTTTACAACCACAAAGTATACCCGTTGTCCATAAAAATGGCCTTGGTGTTGTATAAAAGGCTGAAATTGAGTAGATACATAATTATTACATGAACAGTACTTATTGTGTACTTAACATATACGTCTCCAGGCGTTCATGTCTTTCTAATTTTTTTTTTTTTATCCAGCTGCTTGAATGTTTAAATGTATGTCGTTTTTTCTGTCCTTCTATTTATGTTAATTAAAATCTCTTAAAATCTTCCTTTTAACTTTGTTCTTAAATTCTTCTTTTCTTTTTGCGGTCACCGTTCCTTCGAGTGGCCTTAATGTGGTGTGCCTGTTTACAGCACGGCACATGTCGGGGTCTTGTATTCTGCGGTGTTTTTGTATGGTGCGTGTGTGTGTCATGATGATAGTGGCCAGCTGAATAAAGTTAAGGTGACGGAAATTCACTGGACAGCGAAGGACATGAAGCTGTTGTGTGATGGTTAACGCTAGCAAAGACACAGATAAAGGTGGTCCTTGTGATGGCCACTAGCATTGCATGAAAACTTGCTTGCTCGCCTGGTTTAAGAACATTTGCTGTGAGTCAGGACATACACACAGTAGTGGTCTCGTTTGACGGACGTTTGAACCAATTCATACAGTAAGACTTTCGAATGACAGACCTGTGAACCTGAGTTTGTCCCTGTGTAAGCGTCGGCCAGTGAACTTCACTAATGTTTCGAAAATGTTATCCAAATCGTTATCACCCACTCACACGAGGTGGGCTAGAGAAAGAAAGGGGATTTCTGGGTATTTCATCTCTGGGGCCACCAGCTACGATATAGCCTGTCAGCTCTGTTTAAGCGGATATTCGCCATTCTCCATAATGCAAGAGGAGGACATGTAGCAAGAGTCTTGCAAAAGGATTCGAAAAAGCCATCACTGAGCCTACTCGTGCCACAGGTGAGGTACCAAGTATCCATTTATACACGTCACATCGGCCTTAAATTTTCCTAACGCCTGTGCCGAAACACCGGGCCTTGTGCGTATATTATTTTCAGAATGTCTGTACACATGTCTCTTGCCAAAAATGTGTGTACTGAAAATGCGGTTGACAGCAATATAGCTTATATATCAAATGAATAACTAAACATAAACAAAAACTAGGAATCTCAACCACTTTGACATGCACAGAACACTGTTGAACGTTTCAACAAAAGAATTTATCAACGACTATGACAAGAATAAAAATAACAGAGCGGAAAGCTGAAAAGTGGGAACAGGAAACGTTTTTATGAAAACGAAACATAAACAAAGTATTAAAATAATGACATTGACAAATATAGACGTGAACACATCTTATTCTAAGCAAATATAAAAGCAAAGTAAAATATTACAAAACCAAAATATTTAAACAAAGGAATGCTGAATATTAATACTTGATGACATCTGAACGCCTAGGTAACGAAAGTTTTTTTTTTTTCTTTTTTTCTAAAATATAACAAACATAAAAAGATGCATATTCTGATTCCGACAGCAAAATTGTATAGCAGTTATAGAGAGATTACCTTTGCCGCTGTGGTCAGGACTGTTACCACTTAGATATATAACTACTTCTGAATTACAAGATAATCATGAAGAAGAAGACGATGATGAAGAAGAAGAAGAGGGAACAAGAAGAAGAAGAAGAACAAGAACAAGAAGCCAGAACAGAATGGATGTAAATCTTTGACTAGAAATACATATAGTTGCAAGACAATAAAATCTACATGATGTTTTACACTAAAAAAAAAAAACAACTGATACACTTATAACATACCAGTGCTTGTGGGCGTTCTCAGAGTTGTTACTGCTGTTCCTGTTCCTGTTTAATCAGAGAAGAGCAATAATTTTGAGCAACTGATGTAACGATGCACATACTTATTCCGTCTTTTTTTTTCTCCAGATATAATTTATGGGACGAAAATGTTTTCTTTTAAATATTTCCTTTTTCTTTTATTAAATGTTTTTTAAAGGATGACACAGTTTTTCTTTTAAATACCTGCTTTATTGTTTATTATTATTATTATTATTATTATTATTATTATTATTATTATTATATACTGGACGATAATAGTTTTCTTCTTATTTATTTGTATTTTTAAATGTATATTATTTATGAAGTGATGCGAATTGATTATGCATACTCGCATTTACTTCTTAGAGTAAATATATGGACAAAGTGTATGTGAATTACTTAAGAAATTAATTTCATAGATAAACTGTGTAGGGGAAATGCACAAATTTCTTTCAAATATTTACTTTCATACATTTAAAGAAGAGTGGCCATTTTTCTTCTAAACGCTCACATGATTTTAAATAAATACTTTAAAGACAACATTAGCCTGTTTGCTGCACACTTTTTTTTTTTAAATATACTTTTTGGGGACAAACCACATACATTTTTTTCTGCATATATAATGGTACGGGGAGGAGTCGGAAAACATTCTCTCGCCACATTTATTTATTATACATGCAGAAAGCAAAATGTATAGTAGAATGACTCATATTAGAAATGACCACAATTGTGGCAGTCAAAGTCTGCAACCCTATTCTGAAAACTTCGCTTTGAAAACTAAAGAGTCCCACTAACAAGCAGTGTAAAGGGAATAGAACATTTCAACATGTCTGTGAATGAACATGGTGAAGATCAAAATCATTAAATTTAAAGAATAAATGATGGAGGAATCATCACACGATGCTGCAACGTAAACAAAACAATGAAGCAATTAGGCCATTTTTTGACACAAACACACACACACACACATGTATACAAGGGTAAATAATAAAAACTGTTTGTTGGACAACTGCAAGCGGTCAGTGAGCTTTACTAAATCGAACAAGCGCAAACTCATAACACAAGAAATTGGATGTCTTAGAAGACCTACAGGAGTAAAAATAACAAACAGTTAGAAGTGGCCAAATAAGGTTAAGGCTGTCAATGAATCTGTCATAAAGAAATATATGACAAATGGCGTTTTAATCTGAGAGAGTGCCTCCGCACGAATTGCCACAGAGAACTATGCTGAAAGAGGTAAAAAAAGGACACAAAGCAGCGAGAAGACCACGTAGAAAATCAAGGGATGGCATAAAAAAAAAACATCCTTAAAAATAAAGATCAACTATTACAATGCATTGCAAAGAGCAGAAACAAGATCCTCACATGTTTTCTCCCTTCCACATCCCACCCCCTCTTTCCACTTCGTCGCAAAAGAAGAAAAAGAACCAAAAAAAAAAAACAACAACACGAATAGGCAGAGGAAGAGGCAGGAGGAGGAGAAGGAGACGTCTCATTAACTAAATCATCACTGAGTGTTGTAACAACATGCATAAACAATAATGTCACATGCAACACAGTCGGTTGCTAATACTATTTACTATGGTAAATGTGAACATGGTCTCATAACTTTTTTTTTTCAGCTTGTGTTTTGTTTCACCATTACTAGTAGGGCTGTAACGAATATTCGCTTGGTATTCGCTTCGGGGCCGAATAGTGGACCTATTGACTATTCGGTATTCAGCCGAATAGTTGCGGTCGGGCCGAATACGAATAGTAGTAACCTTACACCTGCTTTTGCACACACGGCCTTAATACTGACAATAGGAATAAACTCACAGGGAGCAAGTACAGCAGGGATCTACCAGTCGTCAGTAGAAATTATCCTCGTCGACACGCGTTTTGGCCCACGATTCCTAGACGCATTCGGAGGTGGGCCCTCCTGAGTTCATGAAGCTCAGGGCTGGTTCCCCGCTGCACGGAATTACCGGATGGTGTTATTCTTTCGGCCAGAGACAAGACGACTTGGTGGTTTCGCAGGAGGTACTGTGAGATAAGAAGTCGCCACGGCAGCCTAATTAAAGCAGTCAGCATGCTTGGACGACCGAGCGACAAGCTTACTTTGGTTTACCGGACACATGTTGGACTTTTATTAGCAGTTGGCAGAGGAACACTGGCAGACAATTCGGAAACGATGGACTTTCAAAGGGGTGAGAAACCCTTTTCCACTAGACACCCGGACCAGCTCACCGAGGCCCGTCCCCTACGTTGTTGCGCTGCGTCCAAAGCCAGCTAGAGGCCCTTTCGGCAACCTCTCCCAGTTTTTTGAGTGTTCGTTTCCGTTCATTACCGCGCAATCCTAGTTCTTTAACCACATTGTAGAGCTAAGTGGAAACGAGGCCTCTCGCTCCCACTTCGACGGCAAATACCCGTACTGTGTAAGCCTCGTTTCTCCTCAGACCAGCTGCTAAATCACTGTACTTCTCGAGCTTGTACAAATGACTCTCCTCCATACGCGACTCAAACGGGACGGTCAACTCAATCAGAATGAGCTGCCGTTTTTGCGCAGAATGGAGAACGATGTTCGGTCGCTGGCCGGTCTTACGAATCAACTCGGGGTACCGTTCATGGCCTGGCGGATCAACCGCCAGTAACCAGTCCCTAGAAGAGTCTTGCACAGATGGAGCGAATGCGTTTCGGTTGACCTTACCTTTTGGAACCTGTCCAGCCTTGAGGAAACGAATGGGGACGATGCTAGAACTGGCTCTGGCGTTAGCCCTCATTCTAGCCTGGTCGACAACGGCTGCTAACTCTTTTAGCACCTTGTTGTGTCACCAGGTGTATTGGCCTCGACCTAGGGCTTTCCTTCACGCGGACAGGGCGTGCTCAAGAGTTTGCTTCGATTTGCACAACGGGCAAGTCGGATTGTTGGTCGCAGACCATTTAACCATGTTAACACCGGACGGTAATACATCGTACGCCGAACGAACGATAAAGCTCAGTCGCAGCGGGGTCATCCGCCAGATCTCACCCCATGTGAGTATTCTTGGCAATGCGCTCTCCAGGCTGACCCAATGGCCCTGCTGCGACTGCTGGGCTGCTTTCTGGACCCGAACCTCGTTTTCGTTGTCCCTCACCGTTTGTATTACCATGTCTCGGCGCTCTTTGGCTGAGGCCTTTGACCACCAATTGACTTTCCCGTGCCCTAGGCCTCGACGGTCGGTTTGTGTGTATCCCATTATCTCTCTCAATTTTAGTGCATTCTGGGCAGATTCTATCGCATCGAGGACCCTCCACTTCTGGCCAGTCTTTAGAGCGGGCTGGACAGCGATGACATTTGGGTCTGAAGACTCGCGCAATAGCATGGCGAGCCTTACCTTGCCGACTTTAAACTCTTCGGTTATTGATTTAAACGGAAGTACCAGCTTAGCCTGCTTACAATACAGAGCCACGTCGGTCAGACAAGGCGGTGCACCAATCCACTTTCTCAAGGTTGTGTTGATTTTCTTCTCCGTGGTTTCCACTGCAGTCATCGTCACCTCGTAGACTAGTAGTGGCCATAGGAGCTTCTGAATCAACATGAATTGGAGACACCATACCTTGCATTTCTCGACCAGCCTGCATCGCTCGATCGCGAGCAGGCCTGTAGCCAGTGACTCCTGTATTCGCCGGACTTCCGCTCGGTCAGATAACTTCGAATCGTAAACGCGACCAAGGCTCTTCACTGGTTCCTCCAGAACCGTGGGGATCTTGTTCTTGCCACCGTAAAACTGGTTGCCACCACCCGACCCTTATGGATTGACAGACTCCTCGACTTCTGCGGTTTGAACTGCATACCGCTCAATTGGACCACCGCGTCCAATCTTTCCAGGATCGTGCGGGCAGACTCCTCGCTGCCCGTTATAATAGTCGTGTCATCCATAAAGGCACGTAATGGTGGCATCCAGTGGTCCCCAATTTGAAGGCCCTGTCCGTAGCCGGCCGCCCCGTCTAACATGATCTGCATTGCCATGACAAACAGTATGGGTGAGATCGTACAGCCCATAGCTATCCCAATCTGCAACTCAGTCCACCTCGTGGTAAACGTCGAGGTAGAGAAGCGCAAAGCGAACTTAGAGAAATATTGCTCGATCATTTGATTGATCTGTGTCGGTACGTGAAACATGCGAAGGGCTCACCACAGTAGCCTATGGGGGACTGCCCCGTAGGCGTTGGCTAAGTCTAACCATATTACGTGCAATTGTGTTCTCTCATGCTTGGCTCTCTGGATAGCCTCCCAAATCATGGTCGCGTGTTCAAGGCACCCAGGAACGCCTGGGATACCACCCTTCTGAACACTCGTATCTGTGTACTTGTTAGTCATCAGATACTGTGTGAGCCGGCGAGCCATGACTGAGAAGAATATCTTACCCTCGATATTCAACAGCGAGATGGGCCTGAATTTGGAAAGACTCTTCGAGTCCTGCTCTTTGGGAATGTAGACCCCATTTGCCTTTGACCACTCTGGACATATGTGGTTGCGGATCCACGCTTGTCTCAACAAGACGTGAAGCATTTTAAGGATTTTCGGGCAACGCTTGTAAAGAACGTACGGGACACCGTTCGGACCTGGGGCAGACTTGCCGCTGGCCTTTTTCACAACTTCCTCAACCTCAGACCAAACGGGAGGTACCATTTTAAATGGTACCTTCGACACCGAAGGCTGTTTAAGGCCGCTAAGGATCTCTGGATTGTCATCGAGAGGCTCTCTCCTCTTTTGTCATAGTACATCTTGCGTAGATGTAGCTCTAGTTCTTCCTGACTGACAACCAGAGTCCCAGACTTCGGTTGCTCGAATAGACCTCGGGCAAACTGATACGGGTCCCTAAAGAATTTCTCTCGCTCCCTTTTGGTTCTACGTCTGTTGTTACAGAAACGCTCGGCGCGACAGAGGGCACTGTGTTTGTTCTTTAAATGCAACCAAACTTCATACAGCCCCTCCCGTTCGCTGCCTATAGCGGCTTTGAACCGTTTTCTGAGGGCATTCTTGTCTGCCCGACACTTCAGAATGTCCCTCTGCCTCCTGCTAGTATTCTGCTTGGCACCCGGCTGTGCCTTTACTACTGTCCCGAACTCGCGGGAGCAGTGTTCATATATTACATCACCAAATTTTCTAAGCTTGTCGCCTAGCGACTTCTTGTTTAGAGTTTGTTTAAGTACCTCACATAATGTAGCCTCGAACTTACACCACACCAATTTCTCGCTCGCAGGTGGAAACCTGATTCTGGAACGCACTTCTTCAGAAATCATCAAAGGTGCTCCTCCGCAGTCGACGTCATGGGCCTCTCCGGGCGAGTGGGGTTCACCCTGCCCGTCGTACCCTGACGACTCAGAAACTACCACAGGAGTAGTAGTTTTGCTACGGCGTTTACTGCGTGGAGCACCCTCGCATTTCATTCTTGCGGCATGCGTTCTCAGACCATGCAACCCCGTGAAGCTTTTCCCACATGTACAGAGCCAGCCCGGACGTTGGGCGAGTATCTGAGTCCGGGGGCTAGCAAAGTCGTCACCGAGAGTATCAATTGGATTGGGCCCTTCATTTCCCCCCCCCCCTTTCGGAGGGCCCTGGGGGCATATTTATTTGTGGTTGCTCGAAATCGGAGGTATTATACTGTGTTAGGGGTGATCAACCCGGTCCACAGTCGACATCTGTCTCCAGATGTCAGTTTATCCCCCCGGCGATACCGGGGGGCCAGTCTTTCCATAGGTGTCACAAGGTCTTTCCCGAGAGTCACCAATCTTTCCTGGTAGTCTTGTGGGCTAGCCACGTACAATAGGAATAAACTCACAGGGAGCAAGTACAGCAGGGATCTACCAGTCGTCAGTAGAAATTATCCTCGTCGACACGCGTTTCGGCCCACGATTCCTAGACGCATTCGGAGGTGGGCCCTCCTGAGTTCATGAAGCTCAGGGCTGGTTCCCCGCTGCACGGAATTACCGGATGGTGTTATTCTTTCGCCCAGAGACAAGACGACTTGGTGGTTTCGCAGGAGGTACTGTGAGATAAGAAGTCGCCACGGCAGCCTAATTAAAGCAGTCAGCATGCCTGCACGACCGAGCGACAAGCTTACTTTGGTTTACCGGACACATGTTGGACTTTTATTAGCAGTTGGCAGAGGAACACTGGCAGACAATTCAGACACGATGGACTTTCAAAGGGGTGAGAAACCCTTTTCCACTAGACACCCGGACCAGCTCACCAAGGCCCGTCCCCTACGTTGTTGCGCTGCGTCCATACAAAGAACGTTGGTTTTGTTGAAAGCTAATGCAGCTTTCATGCATTATCTAAGCTGTCAGTGACAATTTCATAGTTTAGTTACTTGTTTTAATACTTAGGATTCATTCACTCCTAGTTATTAGTTACCAGAGACTGATTAAAGGATGCAAAACATAACATGTTTTTAAGTGTTTACTATTCTGTACGAATACTAACTAGACATGGAAAGAATATAAACGTCAGCCACATCCAAGTCGATAATATGAAAATCAAACGAACGGAAACATATAAGTACTTGGGTGCAAACTTCAACTCATCCAACATGCTGAGAGAAGAAATACAATCTAGAATACAATCTAAAAATAAAGTATACTATGCCCTTTAACACCTGCTAAAGTCAAAGTGTCTGTCTCGCAACACCAAGATCATTATATATATAAAATGTTGATAAGACCAGTCGTTTTATATGGCTCTGAAACTTGGATCATATCTAAAAGAGATAAAGCCTAATTACAGGTTTTCGAAAACAGTCTTACGACAAATCTTTGGACCCATCAAAGATGCTAACAGCGGGGAATGGAGAGTGAGAAGCAACAACGTAACACATAATCTGTTTAAACCACCATTGATCACTGGCATCATGAGAGCTAACAGACTAAAATGGTTGGGGCATATTGAAAAAAATGTCAGATGACAGAGAAGTAAAACTGTATACACCTGAGAGAGGAATGGGCGTAGACCACGAGGCAGACAAAAAAAGAAGTTCGAGAGATAATGTCTAGCCAGACCTGCAAACAACTTGTGACACAAATTGTGAAGAGAAGGCCAGCCAGAGAGTTGAATGGAGACGAGTGATATCTGCAGCAATAAACCTTCAGGGCTCAGAATGCTAAAGTAGAAGACTACTATTCTGTGCTACATTATGTGAAGTAAAAGTTCAACGTACATTTGACATTATGGGTGTTTTTTTTTTAATAGATATATTTTATGCACTATACACCATTCGTATTCGCATTCGGTCGAATAGTTGGCCCCGTTATTCGTATTCGGTCGAATAATGAAAATCACTATTCGGTACAGCCCTAATTACTAGTCAACAAAGACTTTGCTGACCATTATATAAGCCCGTGACATTCGTTGATCCATGCAGATCTCTCAGAAAGTGAAGAACTTTTCGGTTCTACGTAGAGACTGCGCTTCAACAAAATATAATGTGATAGGACTATAGGCAGGGATGTATTTTATAGGCATTTTGATGAACAAGCATTTTGATGCAAATTTACAGTGCTAGCTAGTACTAATGAACGGTCAGATTTTAAAAAAAGTTTTACAAAAATTGCATACAAATAATCAGGAAAATAACAGGTGTTGTCTGAACTTGCAATGGGGTGGGAAATTCAAATGAGAAGATTATTCTGGTACACAAGAATTATAGTAGACTTACGGAGTTGACAATTAGAAATGAAAAACTAGATGATGAATATTATGCGGAAATATTAGGCTGTCACATCCCGACGAATGAATATACCATTCTTGAGGAAGAATGTTGTATAATAATGGACAATAAATGGTGTGTTGGACTGAACCTCAACTGTTGATCATATTCTATATGAAAGAGTCGTAGGTCTACAGTGTTTATACATAAGGACGGGGAATTAATAGAGAATCCATATTAACACTGGGACTGCATAGACAACCAGGATACGGGAACTAACGCACGCTTTTATTAGTGATTGAAATACATAGATAAAGGGTGTCGTATGACGTCAAAAAGACGAGGATGAAATAGTTGAAAGAACTGTCCTAGTTGTGGGTCATTTCAAGCCTGTGATAAGGAAAACAAATGCCTAGACAAACCTAGAAGATAATTAGACATGGAATTACACTCAAAGTCAGTGCAACGGTTTATCATATTGAGGTTAGTAGTAAAAGTAACATCGAAAGACAAATCTGTAGAATAATGTTATCTTTGAGAATTTCTAGTCAAAACTCTAAACTGATTGAGGGCGACTTGTAACAGAGTTGGCATCTAGATGTGAGTGAAAAGATCGTTTACGTGGCTATGGGATAGAACACGGGAGTACACAGAAGTATGGACGTGAACTGAAGTGCAGTTATAAGACTGAAGTCACGCCCTAATCTGAAACTGAGAGAGTTAAAAGAACGGAGGATACACATTTATTGACATAAAGTTGCATGCTGCCAGCAGACGATTCTAGAATCGTCCAGTCATGCCACGTGCCAGTTAACTGCACTGTAGTCTATGACTGGACAACGGACATAGTGGTAAAGTCTAGAAACCTCTAGACAATGATTCCACTTGCCAAACAACACGTAGGGGCTATTCTTGTTGGCCAACGTTGTGGCCATCTGAGAGGTATTATGTTTAGATGGAACATGCGGGGAGAGAGAGAGAGAGAGAGAGAGAGAGAGAGAGAGAGAGAGAGAGAGAGAGAGAGAAGAGAGAGAGAGAGAGAGAGAGAGAGAGAGAGAGAGCAGCTTGGCACTTGGCTGAAAAGAGTCGAAACACTGAAACGTGCAGCTAGGTGGATCCCCGAGCCGCCCTCTAAGCATAGCCATTCATGTGCCTGTATGATTCGTTGTTGAGCTGCAGTTATGAAACTGCTAGCTGCTTATTGTTATTGCTTAGGACCTTGAGCCGACAACTGTTTGTAAAGCAATGGGACGCCGAGTGCCAGTGTCACGATACGATCTCAGTGGTTCCAGAAGTTAGTACTTGTAATAAGTTCTTCTGGTTCTAAAGAGAGAGGGTTATATTTACTCTGCCCTTTACCCTAATATTACTTTAAACCAAACTGATTTAATTGTTACCAGTCCTTCTCCGAGACAAAGCCACTGCGCTTTGTTTAAAATTACATAACACTACGTAATACAGCCCGCTGGTTCAGACTAGGGATGTGAGGTTTGATTCTCACGCCAGTGTCAGAATGTTATCTCCTAACACAGCCTGAGTGGGGCCCTTTTGAACAGGGGAATTGAGTGAACGCTAGACATGGTGGAGACGGGAGGTTGGAGTTTCGCAAGTCAGTGTAATTCTTGGCAGAACAGGTGTTTGGCAATTAGGAATGTTTGATCTGGGTCAAGTAGTACACACAATGGCTTCACGGACCGTTTTCACACCGCCTAGTTAGAATCGTTGTAAACTAGATTGGGTCACTTAAGACTGTTTGCTCTAGGAATGTCAGTCCAGAATTGAGTGACAGGCCACTGGTTAGCCAATTTGATCTGATAGTTACCTCAGAGGCGTGGCTTAAGTCATCGTCTTGAGGGTTGGGTAGAACCAAGAACAGGGAGGAGATTAATTTGGACAATAGATTGATACTTATACTTCGAGCCTGTGGAATTCCCGTCATTGATCGCAGCCTGCCGGCAAACAAACACAGGTCGACGTAAAGGTATTTTACGGTCGCATTCTGGTTTGGCGATAAATGGAAAGTTCCCAGGTGAATATTAATTAATCTTATATACTTAGGTTAGGGAGTTAAGCTTAGTCTATACTACCTTTTCCTAATTTGTCTGCACATTCTGCTTGAAATAGTTCTTTGTGTGTATTCAGTATCTCAAGTTAGGGAACTGCTAAACTATTCCTATTTCTTGTATGTTTGTGTCACATGTTTTTCAGTGTATGTTTTCATGTGTATAAAATAAGATGTGAACAATGACATTTGCTATAATGAAATGTAATTATATTGTTTCCATAATCAGCCAAAATATGAGTTGGGACTGTGGGAAATGATGCCCAAATATGTGCAGGGATGCTGCTACGTTTTGTGTGCCCACCATGTGCTCACTTAATGTGTTCACCTAAACAGGGGATTTATAACCCCAGGGGAAGAATGCTGGGTGTACCGTATTTACTGTCACTGAAAGATAATATTCAGGACAGCATGCACATATAAAATGGTTGGAGTTTCAGCACATAACCTGCCCCACGTGTTGATGTAAAAACAATGATTCGAAGTCTGAGTGAAGACGGACAACAGACTTAGAAAGTCAACTATCATGACATAGCTTGTGAGGGAAGGCAGGATATGTGACGCCCATGTAAGAAAAAAGACCTTCAGACTAGACTGGAGAGGATGTGGAATATGAGGAGGAGTGATGGGATATATTTTATTCTTATATGTTATATTAATTGATACATGTATTCTTAGTACAAGTCAAGATACTACACGTATGTGTGTGTTTCTATGATTACAGCGCCCATGTGACGATCAGTCCATGAACGAGACTACATTGTGTTAGACTCGGCCAGCTGGGAACGAGGTGGAGAACGAGGTGGGAACGATGTGGAGACTGAGGTGGGAATGAAGTGGAGAATAAGCTGAAACAGGCAGAACACAGGCAAGGAAGAGTTGGACAAGCTTGACAGTTCCTCACGGCTGTCAGAGGCTTATAAGTTAAGTTAACCCCTTTACGTTAACATATTATCATCATCATCATACCACTCTAAACCCCGGAGCTGTTTTCCCGCTGAAGCTTACCACGATCATTATTATAACTGTAGCCAGTCACTGTTGGTGTAAACACAACAAACTGGAGATTTCATTAAAACTAATTGTTAGTAAATAAAGGTGTATGTCAAGTTTTAAACTACATAGTTTGTTAAATTCCAAATGTGTCTGTTCTTACATGTTTAACTAAACTGTTAAGATAGAATAACATTTGGTGGAGCCTAAATTAATATGATAATAATTCTTTAATTATTCATAATAACACCGGGAGAAGGTAGATGACGGAGGAATCATTTGCCCTGTCTAATAATTCATTAAGTATAATGCTATAGACATCTAAAATTCATTTTCTTCTCTTGTGGGTACCAAGTTCAGCTAATGTTAATGTACTTAACGAGCCAATATGGCTGTTTTCTTGGGTATCCAGGACTTTGTCTGAGAGCAACATAGCTCAGATTTTAGTTCGGTTAATCTGGTGGAGGGAATGTGTTGAGAGGAACATCCCTACTCAACATTTAAACCATTAAATACCACGCGTCACGTCACAGCCAGAGTGAAGTATTATCAAGTATGTGTTGTTAATATATTGCCATTACCTCTATAGAAGGTCACTGATTGTAGTTGGCAATTTGATATAGTGTGCATTAAATTTAAGCGACAATAAATTTCCAACGTTTCCGAATTTCTAGAGATAAGAATTGTGTGCTGTTGAATGTCAATGACATGGTGGTGAAACGTCAGATGCAGAGGGATCATTTGCCCGTCTATTTAGTGCACTTTGCGCCAGCCTAATGTACCCATTACGAAAGGTATACTGTGCTCGCCATTAAAGACTGCATAGGATGCAAGAAAAGACAAAATGGATCCTGTAACCACCAACATCATGTACTCGTTACGAGAGAATCGTTCACTTGATCCCTTAAATTGCAGATGGCTGAAATGAGCTAAGAGGAGGCAGCTCTGCAACTATATATACATATATATGTGTGTGTGTGTGTTTGTGTAAGTGTGTGTATAAAATGAAAGAGCTGATAGCTGATCCAATAACCGTTATAACAAAACGACAATCTGCTTGTAAAATTCAACTCTTGAATGACAGTTTCTAGATAATTATATCTGGTCAGAATGTACACAAGGGGTGACATATTCTGAGACGTGTTTCAAACGAAATACATAGTGCAAGCAAAACTGAGCACACATATTGCAAGGAACAACAAGAACTGTTATGAGATCAACTTACGTTTTGATCCTTTCTCGTTTCGTAGACATAATACGCAATACCAGCACCAACGGCGATAACCAGGAGAGCAAGTATAATATAAAGGAATAGAATGTGAGTAATGGACTCTTCGTCTGGCTCTGAGGTTTTCAGTTTGAAGAGGAAAAAAAAAAAAAGGAATGTAGCATTGATTTTAAAACTCAGTTAAAAAATGTTTCAAGGTTTTGAGACAATTTCTATGCTATGTTGAAAGTTGTCAGATTGACCAGTTTATTTGCTTCACTAAAGACAATTCTGCAATAGTCTAGGCAACACCACTGCAACAATTCAGTTTTATGTTCTCTGACCTGTTTTTTTTTTCTTTCTTTTTTGCTTGCTCCCCCACTCCCCCACCCCCCCCCCCTCCCTTCAACCAAAAACAAATCGAATTAGTGGTAAATTATCTGCTTTACACACACACACACACACACACAACCGTCAGACAGACAATACATACACACATACACACATAAACACACATACATAAACATAAACATACATACAAGAGAAGGTAAAGGTAAAGTCGAGAGATGTGAACCAGCGTCACTGCACACGGTTATAAACCAAAAGTGCTCTGCCACCAGTAAGGACAGCTGATAAGAAACTGTCTGCACGTGTCGCCGTCGGCACGCAACTAGGTGGCTACACCGATGTTCCTCAGAGTGTTATCTCAGGTAACCATTACCTATAGGCTTGGTGAACACCAGAACCACCCAGTTTTGAATACAGGCCGTGGGCTGCAGCGGGTCGCAGCTGAAATGTAAAGCTGCTAACGCAACACATACACAATACACATGCTTATCAACAGACGGGGTTGGTGGGAGGATTGAAAAGGGGGGGGGGGGGGGGGGGTTAAGCATGGGATTAGTTATGATGACGGCCACTTTGATATGCGTCCGCTCAGTGCAGCAACTGCAGACAGTATTTACACTCTTCGGCGAATGCTGTGGGAGATAAAGAGGTCATTGGCTTGTACTGAGTGCAGTTGTGTTTGTTCCTATAACATCATATCAAGCATTCCCATCCCGCAGATATGCACCATACTCTTTCAAGTAGCAGGCTGATATAATTTTCTCTCTTCTCAAAAGTTTTTATTTCAGCTAATAAATATGTGAGCCAGAGTCACTTAAATTATCTAGACAGGCCAGTTCTGCACCACTTGGTGATGAATTGATGTATGACAAGCTAGATGCTGTGAGGGCCCTTTGGGAGCGAACGAACAATGCGGAGGCACAAATAAATAGATCAATACGGTCTGAGGAGAATGGTGCTACGGGGAGATACACTCAATGCAAGGGAGAGGCGGATATACAATCACACAGTTAATGACACTATCGAAACTGGAACTCTTCGCCTGCTACTGAAGATCGAGACTGAGCGCTTCAGGGGGGGGGGGGGGGGGGGGGGGTCATGAGTCCTGTAATGTCAATTCCTAATTTAACATTGAACATTCTATTCAAACTTGCAGCTTCTCCACCAGGGTATCTTGCACCGCACACATTACATAGCAGTATGAACAGCACCAGAAAATCGTGACGATTGACTGGCTTGCCTTCTCGCCAGACATGTGCCCTAAAGACCATCTGTAGGACGAGCTTGGACTCACTGTTGACAGACAAAAGCTTGCAGCATAACTGCAACATTTGGAACATGCTCTTCCACTAAAGAGACTTGATTACGTTTACTTTCTGTCAGTGGAGACGCTGACATGTTTATTTGTATAGATAGTAAACATAAAAGATAATTAAGATAGTGTGAATGAACTTTGTAACTAGTTGCACTTTTGGTTTTCCCCCTTGCCGGCATATAATAAATTAAATGAACTTCAAAACAGTCAAATGTACAAATTATTTATTATGTAAAAAAAAATTATCAAACATTTATTTTTACACATTTAAAGTTACGTTTTACACTCTTTTTCTGATTTACACAGGTCTGCATGTGTAATGTGCACCCATTTATGTATATATGTGTGTGTGTGTGTGTGTGTGTGTGTGTGTGTGTGTGTGTGCATTTTCCTATGTGCATGTGAAAATGTGGTGTACGTATAGTGTTTGCGAGTGTGTAAATATGAATGGCTGAGTTGGATTATTAGTCCCATAATAGTCAAAAATGAAGTGACCTTTATTTATCTTAATGTTTGCAGTCTGTTTTTTTTTCCCTTAATGTCAGCAAATACTACTATCATGAAATATTTACATATAAATTAGTTAGGCATGGGATTCTACATGGAGTAGCGGCTGGACGCGCGCCGCGGATAGTAAGGTTGTGGGTTCGCTCCCTGGCGGAGCCAGACTTTTCTTCAAAAACGACCTTGGCTTCCAGGTCGACCCAGCCTTGAGTGGGTACCGGGTGCAGTCCCGGCAGGTAGAGATGGCCGGTGTGATGCTGACCACATCACCCATCTTGTGCCGTTGGTCTATAAAATATAGGTGGAGCCCTATTTGCCCTATACGCTTAGAGGCGTGGAAAAGGGTCCTTCACTTACTTAAGGGATGGTAACACCAACAGTTATTCAGTATTACCTGCATTCTGTGATGCCGTAGTTGTAGTGCCCACAATTGCTGGAAAAGACAGAAATACTTGGTTCAGGTTATGACCACAAGTTGTTAGATAATATTGATACCTGATAAACAGTATGCGAGGAGAAGTCAAAAAAGTAACTTAGAAGTGGTTGTTAAAAAAAAAAAAAAAGATAAATTTGAAAATCGTTTTTTTTTAACACATAGTGTCCTTTATATTTCTATATAATTTTTACCAACATTAACTCATTTTTGCCATCGTGTTATCAATCCTCTCAAACCTGCTGCATAGATTTGCGTGCTGTGTTATGACTTCACATTGAACTTAGCGTCATTCGCGAAATGTCTCCAGCC
>CAJHNH020001709.1:0-67500 GCA_905116865.2 Candidula unifasciata
CGCAGAATGCTTGAAATGGTCCTTTTAAACCTTTTCAATTCAATCAATCTACATTCTGGAGTGGGTTTGTAGTATTGGATAACTTTGTATCGTTAATTATTTGCTGGTATTCCGGTATCAGAACTTGGTAAGTCTCTCTGAATTGTTTTGACACGACAAAAGCATTATAGGCAGGACATGACGTCATGGGTCCGCTGTGTTGCTAGGTGATTTTCGTAACCACAAAAAGCTTCGACTGTCGTATTGTTTTTCATGACATATTTTCAGTAGGTCTTGGTTTGGACTTCATCGCAGATCCCTTATTTTCCTACGTATTAGAAGGGAACGGTAAATAATGGAGATCTGTCTAACCTTTGCCACAGAACGTTGAATCAGGGAACTCTAATTATAGTTTATGATCTGGTGCTCCCTCTAGGAAACTAAATGGATTCTAAGATAGAGGTGACCAACCTTCATGGTTGGGGAATAACCCGTCAAGTTTATCTGAGCATGAGGAGATGGTAAGGATGTTGATTGACCAGGTGCATTAGATACGGTTCGATCATGGGTGTTGCTTTGTGTTTTTCAGGTTATGAAGATCCAACAAGTGTCAGTGTCTTGTAGACTGGTTCCTTCTCTGCCACTACACATTAAGCAATTTACATTGTGTGGTGAATTGTGGTCCTGAACGTGTGGACGATACTTGAGTCGTCGTCTTCCGAGCTCAAGGTGATTGTTCTCGATCAACGCCAGAAACTGTTCCTGCTGGTGAAATAATGTTGGGAAGTCTGGCGACGTGAAGATCTATTCCGGCATCCAGAGAAGCAGCCTCGTTTCTGAGAAGTCCTATCGTAAAGTACGGTGGTCGGAAACTTCGCTCCAGCATCCAGAGGAGATATAAGATCCAAACAGATAAGTCAGAGTGACCCGTATGACGGATTAAATCTAAATGGACTTTTCCAATCCATCAGATTCCTCAGACATGATGATACTGGACAGAAACGTAGAGTAGGAGGAAGACACTCGCACTAACTTTGTCCTTGAAAGTATTCAATATTCTTTCAGTTAATTCTTCAAGTTATTTTTCTTCAGCTTGGTTACGGGGAACCTGTTACATTGATTCTCGAATTCATCTGCCTTCTAGTTCTTAGGAGAGTTTTGTCTAATTGGAGTTCCTTTGTGGCATTTATAACGTAAGTCTTGTCTTATCGTATTCACTGTTGATTATTTGTTCGACTGGATTTACATTAATCCAGTCTGGGGGCAAACCAGTGGTGATGAGGACGTCTGGCCGAGAGGTACCCAAGTGTTCATAATAACCCTGTGGAGTCAGAGCTCGTGTCACCTCATCCCTGAGACAGGTTGAATGGAAAGTTTGAACCGAGGGTTAGGCCTCTAGACGAACGAGAGCCACCATTCAAAACACTCCTGTCTCAGAGCACCTGAGGGATTTGTGAAAATATCCTGTAAGTAAGGTGCGCGACAAAACTGCCATACGACAGTCACACCCATCAACCCCAATTCCGGGCACATCAAGGAAACATCTCATTACCCTGTGAATATGTAAAGTAAATAAGTGCAATAATTAAATGAGAACTGGGAATCATATTACACTCACAGGGCTTACTGCAACAACACGAGAGACCCACGGCAGCTCAGTGACAAGAAAGATGTGGTTGTTATTGCTTTTGTGTAAGTGTGTATGGTGCGTGCTCGCGCGCGTGTGTATGTGTGTGTGTGAAAGGTCGCCAGTCTTGACCTCGCCCAAAATAGGGACCAATTTCCTAAAAAGTAAAAGCGACCGGCATAAGAAACCCCATCGATGCCACGTACATGACAATTGGTATAGACCTTGCAATATATCTCAGTGTAGAATATGTACCAGGGAAATTCTTTGGAAGTATAAGTGACCAGGATAATTTTGACCACATAAACAAATTTAAATTTAAATATAAGGATGAAGCACTATATGCCCGAAACGCGTGTGGCATCAAAATGGTTCGTCCCTTCCCTTAATTGCTGCATCAGCTCTCGGTGAATTGTCAAATAGTTTTGAGAGCTTTCATCCATCCCTCAGCTTCCTAGATATGTACCTAGTCACCACATATGAGTTCAGGAATAAACCCGGTCGGACTCGTTATGACTCAGGTATATTCTACTTATTTGCAAACAGTTTTGAATAGTTAACAAAGGTAAGTAAAGTCCAAATAATTTTTAAAACACAAATTGCATCATTTTGTGCAGTTTAAATTGTAACTGCAACTCCATAAGTTCGCTCTATTGTGTAAAAGTTACTGGGTAATGACATTAGCTTTAGTAGTTTAGGTTTTGGCACTTTCAATAATTACTGAAGGCATTTTAAAATAATTTGATGACAGTAAAAGTCTACAATTTCCCTACTGTAGCAGCCACATTTATGTTGATTTAGCATGTTTGCCACTGTAAACCTCGCTCCCGGACACATTCCAGTATATATTAACATAGTTTCTAACAATTTTAACATTCGTATTATATTAAATTTTCTTGGTAACATTTAAGCAGCTGTCTGACTAGCTTTGTCTGTGTGGCCTTCGTGCTACGCAGTGAAATGTTTTATATTGTGGGTTAACTTTGGTTAACTATTGTAATGTAAAGAATAGAGTAATATTCGCAACCAGTTAGTTGCGTATCCTTTACAGGACGTTGCAGAACCAAACCCAGCAGCCCCTGGCTGTTGTGTTGTTTCTCTAGGCAAAATTTACGTCCAGTAGTTTTCCATTGCTTTCTGGACTGTCGGCCCACTGATATCACTGTCGAAACCAACGCAATTTTGTTTTTACTAGTGTGGTCGGCATGTTTTTGTTGTGGTTATTAGTTTTTGGACTATTTAACCCAACACAGCCAATTTTAGTGCATCCTTATCAAGTGCCTTGCCGACTGGCGTGGGCGATCATGCCTCCACGATCTGCTTCCGCAACTGCGTGTATCAGTTCGTGTGTCGACACTTTTCCATTGTTTTCTTCTCAAAGTCCATGCTGAGTGTCGTTGGTAGTCATGTCAATATCCACCACCTTCTGACTCGTGTACTTTCAATCAACTCTGACACAGATAGTCTTCCATGCCATGATGTCAAACCATAAAGCATCTGTTCTCTTCGTCTCTGCCTCTCCCGACCTCCAACTTTCCTACAGTCACAATTTACTCCAGTTTTCGCCTTTTATTGCAGACTCTAATGACCGTGATCCCGTCCAAAATTGCGTCACACAGTGGACGGAAACAAAGAAAATGTAACTATCGAGCATGTATTTTATTCAACACTACGACGAATAACCATACCCGGTGACACAAAGAGCCATCATTCGGAAAAGGATAATCCTGGTACATGTCCCAGAAACCCTGAACAACCGTTGAGTTATATTATTGCACTGGACTGAGGCCTGGATGGCACGTTAAAGTAATAGTAATGTGCGTCCCATACTGGGAGGGGTTCGTCAAACTTTTAAGCATCTGTCTATCTCCTTTTACCCCACCAGGACATCACACAAGCGATAAACACCCGATGACACAAAGTGCCACCATGTGGATGAGGATCCCCAATGGGAGGGCCCAGAAACCGCGTTCAGCCATAAGATCATATTTATGGCCGAGATTATATTGCGGCCCCTGGCATGAGCCACATTAGCGCTTTAAATAACGGAAAATTACATCCCACAAAGGGATGACAAGAAATAATTTCGAGCATGAATGAATGAATGAATTTCTACCCCACCAGGACATCACACAAGCGATAAACACCCGATGACACTAAGTTTCACGATGTGGATGAGGATCACCGTGGAGAGGTCCCAGAAACCGCGTTCAGACAATTGGCCATATTTATGGCCTGCCTATATTGCGGCCCCTGGCAAAAGCCAGAGTGGGGCTTCAAATAACAAAAAAATACGTCCTTTAAAGGACGTAAGGATAAGAAAGCATTTCGAGCATACAAGTTCGCCATATTTAATTACTTGTAGCAGATGAGTATGTGTTGTGCTGGATTATTGTTTAGAACCAATAGAATATTATTGTATATGCGAAAAATACAAAACAGTCCAGTGCGCATATTTCACATATAAAATACTCGCACACACCAAAACTTCAGCAGCAACACTGTGTGTTGAACGAATTAAATAAATCAAATCTGGTACTATAGTGAAAGTTAAATTATGTCCCGTAGTTAATCGTGTGCTCTCCCCCTGATTGAATAATGTATACAATCATAAATGCTGTATTAATTTCAAGTTCGATAATAAAGTAGAAACTGTATTTTGACAGTTTTCTTTAATTACCGTGAAATTTCCCAACATGTGGTTGAGACCATTATAAAAATATCTCATATAATTTAAACAATTCTGAATTAATATCTTTATAATAGGCAACATACAATAGCATACTGTATATTCTGGCACGATTAAATCCATTAGTGAGAAACATTTCACTTAGTAGTAATCTAATCGTTGGCACTGCCCATGATTGAATAAGGTACATAACCTTGTATTATTTGTTAATTTCAAGTTCGATAATAGTGTGGCAAATTTAATGTTTACTAATTTTTGCAAGAATTATTAATCTCTCCAAAGATACAACGAGGATTTATAAAGAAATATTTTCTATGATGTGTGATTGTAGTATATAAAACATTGTTATCTGGACAAATATAAAATAGTTTATTTTAGGAAAAGAATAATTTTACTATTTAGAAGCAATAAACCAGGCAGAAATTACATAGTGTGCTGACTTCGGCTTATAATGAAATGGTGTGCTATTATCTTCGTTCAGCCCTCTGGGAAAACCTGGTTAATCACTAGGCAAAAATCCATGGTATGTGGAGGCCACGTGACCTCGCCGGTCACAAGTCCTTTATGTGGTCAAGGTACTCGCAGAGTCTGACAATGGCCTGTCAGACTTGAAAAGCCTAGGGTCGCGCGAGTGTCCTCCCTTAACACATACATGGCTCAAGGGTTACTGTCTGTGGAGTGTTTGGCTGTGTGTATCTCCTGAGCACTATAAGGAAATAAACAGATACACAGAACTGGGGTGGCCTCTAGTGTTTACACTAGCCCTGGTTCACCGGCGGCATAGCTGTCGGACGCCAACCTGACTAGTAAGCCTCAGTTGCGAATGCTGAAGGCTCAGAGCGTGGCCAGCACTGTCACTTTTGTATTTATGTGTGTGTCCTTAATCAAATTGTAACAATGACATCAATATTTTTTTTACGAAGCTGATAATACTTTCCTATTGCTTTGTATTTTAATTTCAAAGTGATGAATAGTGCTTAAAATACACACAGTGAGAAAAAAGCAGCTCAAACAGTTGCAGTATTTATTTTGGAAAAGAATGGATCTTGATTCTTAAATTAGCTTGGTAAATGCTCCGGAAATGTGGGTTTTTTAAACTAATGATGAGAATCTAACGTAGAGATGCCAAATTTGTATAGCAAGTTTTGAAAAAACCTTAACTCTAGACCTGGTTCACCTTCACAAGAGTTATTGGACTCGACACCAAACTGAAAAGCTTAGCCTTATCTTTAAAGTTATTAGCGTGCCTGTTACACTTTGGGGAAATAATATGTAACTGTTGAGGTACCCTCTGACTCTCTGACAGTAGCTGCATCTCCCCTAATCTCCACTTCACTATGTTATTTTATCTATCTTAAATTGTACGAATTCATTTTTGATCCAATCGCATATAAGTAGCTTATATTCGTGATATGTATCTACCGTGCAGAGAAGGCGCACATTTGAAAAGTGATACTAGCGTAGGTACAGAATATTATACAGCTCGTCGCAGTTTGTTCTCTTCATTGTTTCAAATCCTCCGGTTACAATACCAATAGTATGTTTAACACTGTCCTTACTGTCTCAAATTTTAATATCGCTATATACACTCGCTTTAAATTCTAACAGCATTTATAAAAGACTGACACAACAGCTTTTATACACAGCCATTCTCTGTGAAACCCAACACCGTGCCCTAACCGTTTGCGTCGATTTCCCAGCTAGTCGAAATAATCTGTAAGCTATGTTACGAAATCACGTGTTTCTTTCATCAGTGAAATTTGCTGACTCTCTTTGGTAAACATTGTTAACTCCTTGATGTTATTAGATCATAAGGCTTTCCTCTTAGAGCCTTGTCTCTCCCTTTATCTCTCTTTCTTTGTCTCTCTTTCTTTCTCTCTCTCTCTCTCTCTCTCTCTCTCTCTCTCTCTCTCTCTCTCTCTCTCTCTCTCTCTCTCTCTCTCACGCACACACGCACACAAACACACACCATATCTTTCAGGTGATTTTTACTTACTTACTTCTTCCTTTATTTCTTTGCTCTCTTCGTTATTGAAGAGACTTTTGTGGGTCCTACTGTAAGGACATCCTAATTATATTGTTATCAGGTTTTCTCAAAGTGTGTCTTATCCAACATGAGCGTCTTTTCTTCACTCTTGGTCTAGTTGAACCTGTTGAATTATCTTCTAAAGCTCTACATTGGTGGTTCTATTATACATTTAAGTTCCTTCTTTTCTGGCAAAGCAGCAGTTAACGAATTTTTGTAGTTTAATAATAACTGCCTTAGTAGTTTTCCATGTTTCCATTTCATACACCAGTACTAATTTGACAGTGTAATTACTTTGTTTATTAGATTAGTATTCGTTTTAATTTCTTTTGACCTCCACAAATTCCGTAGGGCTATGAAAATTCCACTACCTTTTGTATTCGTACCTTATTTCACGTCTTCCATCTTTACTTACATTAGTGCCAGAAAAGTTGTACGACTCTACCTATTTAAGTGGGAAACAATTAGGAGGAAGCATATTACTATTTGCCTGATTTATTCTCAATATCCTGGTCTTTTCATTTCCCCCTTACTTGTTAGCTCTCCCTCATGAAAAGCTAGACAAGTCATGTCTCTATGTGTTGTCTTTACAAGGTTAATAATGTTCTGTGGGATTTTAAAGTGCCCCTCTTATTTCCAGAGAGATTCCCTATCAATGCTGTCAGAAGTTTTTGATAGTCTATGAATCCCATGCAAAGTGGAGAATTCATATTTATTCATTGCTCGATTATTATACGTAGTATGGCTATGTGGTCAGTACACGATCTGTTTGGTCTAAGTCCTGCCTTTTCATCTCTTGACGTGTTATCAATAGAATAAATAATCTATGCAGCAATTCTGTTTGTTTTTTATTAGCCTTAATAGCTTCCCATGGAATTTCATCTGGACCTGCTGCCTTTCCTTCCTTCAGAATATTGACAGCTTTTCGAATTACCTTTTTAGGGGGTATCTCTTGACTGCTATCTAATTCTATTACTAACGGCTGGATATATAGAGGAACCTCTGGGGCTGGTCTATTTGGAAGTATTTAAAAATTTTCAGCTCATATGTTCATTTGATCTTTAGTGTTGTTAAGTACCTTCCCTTGACTTTTTTTTAAATTGATATAATTGGCGGACTAGATTTATCTACTAATTTCATTATGTTACTGTAAAGGTCTATGAGGTCTCCTTTCGCCGCTGTTGTCACCACATCTTGTGCTAGGTTATCTAAATATTTTGCTTTATTTGACCTTAAACCCCTCCTAACTTCCTTATTAGTTTCTATGTATTTTTCCTCAGCTCCATCTAACGTTAGCAGCTTGAGTTTTGCTGCTGTGTAAGTCTGCCGTTTTACTTTTACTTTCTTTAAATAAAAAAAGATATTTCGGCTGGTCTTATCTACGCTTTATGTTTCCGTTCCGTCTTACAAGGGACGTCTATACAAGATTCATTCCAGAATAACGTTATCTGATCCCAGCAGATTTCAGTGCTTACATCTTCAGCTAACTGCCTCAACGCCTGATTCTATTTGAAAATCGTTCCTTTAGTTACTTTATCCCTGAGGTCACCTACATTATAATGGTTTCTGTGATTTTGAGATGTTATATATTTAGTCGAAATAATCTCTAAGATATGTTACAAAATCGCCTGTTTCTTTTGCATCAGTGAAATTGATTGACCCTCTGAAGTTGTTTGGTAAACAATGTTGTTAACTCCTTGATGGTCATAGATTATACAGTTTTTCTTACGGCCTTGTCACACCCACATACACAAACACACACTCGTACACGCGCACGCCAGTGATGTCTTTTTCATTCAAATATATGCTCCGTACACTGGCAATTAAAGTGAGGAGGATTTAAATCAATTCTCTGAGGACCTGGATGACAAACCGTGTAAGACTGATAATAAAGAGAAGCTGATCGTGATGGGCGATTTTAATTTTAAGACAGAAGGAGACAGAAGAAAATGTACAATTACCTAGGCAATTATGAAGACAACGGCATTACAAATGAAAATGGCGAAAGACTGTTAGATATACGTGCACAACATGACCTTGTTATTACCAACACCTTCTTTTAACAAAGAGCTTCACAAGTTTGTACATGGTATATCTAGAATGATCCGAATGCCAAGAGTCATACTGATTATATTTTGACCCGAAAAAGAGACTTTCAAGTAGCTACAGATTCAAGAGTTATACTAAACTTGAGTTTATATGCAGATCAAATGATGGTAATACTTAACAGAAGAGTCAAGATAAACTATCAAACAAGAAAGAAATGCCATACAAGTAAAATAATAAAATGGACAGAACTAGAGTGTGAGGAAAATAGGCGAGCATTTCAGCTAAAATTACAGGAAAATTATGAACAGCTTCTACAAAACACACTTGGGATAATACAGAATGGTTGAATTTCAGAGATATCACTATGAAAAGAGCGCAAGAAATATGTGGAACTAAAAGGAAAGGTAACATAGAGCGTAAGCTCTCAACATGGTGGTCTGAAGAAATAAGAAGAATTGTAAGCAATAAAAAGAAAGCCTATGGCATTTATATGAGGAGCAGAAGAGGATTACTTAACATACAGGATAATTAGAAGAGAAGTAAATAGAACTATCAGACAAGCAAACAGGGATTCATGGAAAAGTTTGGAAGCAAGCTGGCTAAAGAAGAAAGAACAGCAGTGAAAAACTACTAAAACAATCATAGGCATGAGAAACAGGAATGAAGAATTCAACCTAAAAGAAATTATAAATAATGAAGATGAGAACATAACAAAATTTTAGCATCAACATTTTAGCATATGTCATTTATACCACCCCTAGACTGAAGGTGACAGGTATTGATGATCTACTAGCTGAGGCCATCAAGGCAGCTGGAGAAGAGGGAGCAATATGGTTATAGTGAAAATTTCAGGTGAAATACTCAAATCACCATCAGATTGGCAAACTGCTGTCATCATCCAGGTATGAAAAAATCAAGGAAGAGGGACTGCACTAATTACAGAGGAATATCCCTTCTCAGTCACGCTTGGAAAATGTATGCTAAGATCATCGAAAGAAGGCTAGGACAATCGATGGAGTATCAACTTTCAGAAGCACAGATTGGCTTTCGACAAACAAAAGTTGCACAGATGCCAATTATACACTGAAACAGCTATCAGAGAGAGCAATAGAAAACAATAAGACATGTTTGTTGACATTCATAGACCAGGAAAACGCCTTCGATAGGGTCGACAGGAATATGTTGTGGGAATGTATAGGGAAAAAAGGGAATCAGCAATCGTGTCATCAGTATTTGCAAAAGCCTGTACACACATAGTAAGTGCTGCATAAGATCGAAGGCAGGATTGTCAAGAACATTTATGGTAAACTCTGATGTGCGTCAGGGCAGTGTACTATCGCCACTTCTTTTTATAACATACATGGATACCATATGTAAGAAAACGAGCTTTAATCATGAAGAAGATATTACAGAATTACTATTCGCCGACGATCAGGTACGCATAGCAAAAAATATGAAATGCCTACAGAACCAATTAAATCAAATTAGTAACAAAGGTGGGGAAAATAAAATGAAAATAAACACTGCGAAGGCAGAGCCAATGGTGATAGGAAGAAAAAAAGACAATTTAGAAATACAATTTAAAAACGCCTTAAGACAGGCGAATTTAAGTTTTTGGGAGCAATTTTTATATCCAACGGAAGATTGGACAGAGGAATTAGCTCGAGATGTGCCAATGCATGAGTTACAAGGAAATGCTAGGAATAAAGCCAGTCTTACAAGTCATCAAAAACAACAGTTGAAGTGGTTTGGACACCTTACAAAAATACCCTAGTACTATCTGCCACAGCGAGCCACACTAAAACGTTACAATGGGTATAGAGCGAGTGAAAGGCCTCGGAAAATGTTTAGTGATGGCATAAAGAACGGCCTTACAGAACTGAAAATCAGTCTCACATTAACAAAGAACAAAGGTAGCAGTTTAAAAACAAGTCCTGTGTGTAAATCCTAAGCTATAAGCAGTGATCAATTTCAATGGGGCCCTAGTGATTTCCAGCAATTTATATTTTAGTATTTAGCAGACAGTATAGGTTATATGGCGTCAACAGCTGGCAAACATGCGGTGATTTCGCGTAGTCTGATCAATTGACAAAACTATAATCATATTTTAGGACAACGCACTCCGTAGTTAACCCAGTCTTGATCTACATATTGACAGACATCGTGAAAAAAAAATTAACGTTTGAGAAGATTTCCAATTTGTCGCCTGTAAATTTTGTTCATACTCAATTAGCTTTTAAAAAGATTTGCAAAATACTAAACAATTGAGATGGACCTCTCTTCCAGTTTGATACAGTTTCGTTTGATGTTCATGGTGATGTTTGTCTCGTACGTTCACGGGAAGGAGATCAAACTAGTAAGTGCAGTATCCTTGTTTGGTCTTTCAGTCATGCAAATTAATCATTAAATACTAAAATCTTACATTATAAATAAGAACTTGGTCAAAATGTGAGCGGGCTGCTCTAAAAAAGTAGTCGGCACTACATACGGAACATACCAAACCTAACATCCTGCTCCCCATAACCGCCTTTTTTGTTTCCTCTTCCCTTTGGTGACAGCAACTACTGTCGAGGAAGCTTACTAGGGAGCACACTATTCTTGTCCAATGAAGAGAAAATTTAACTAGAAAAGTTCAAATTATTATAGCGCAGCCCAGACCCATCGCCTTGGTTGGCATCTGCTCTCGGAGGAAATCTGGCATCTGCTCTAGGAGGGAAGGGGACATCTACTCTAGGAGGGAAGCTCGTATTTGCTCTAGGAGGGAAGCTGGCCTCTGTTCTAGGAGGGAAGCTGGCCTCTGTTCTAGGAGGGAAGTCGGCATATGCCCTAGGAGAAAAGCTGGCATTTGTTCTAGGAGGGAAGATGGCCTCTGTTCTAGGAGGGAAGCAGACATCTGCTCTATGAGGGAAGTCGGTATATGCCCTAGGAGAAAAGCTGGCATTTGTTCTAGGAGGGAAGCTGGCCTCTGTTCTAGGAGGGAAGCTGGCATCTGCTCTAGGAGAGAAGGTGGCGTCTGCTTTGGAGGGAATCCCCGACATGAGCAGAGCAGTGATTTTCTGATCCGACAGCTTCTGCAGCATGCCTTATGTTAAACAGTTTGATGCTACTTTTCTCTACAGTAAACAAAGTAGGCTTTGTGGTAGGGAGAGGCCGGACTTCTTCGTGGGCGGCATCGACTAATCGTCCAAAGCCGCAGAGTATGACTGCCAAGGCTCCCTATAAAAAAAAAAAACGCTATCGCCTGGAAAGACGGGAAAGTGGCTACTAACCAACTAACCAAAACTATATAAAAAGAAGAAGAAGAAGAAGAAGAAGAAGAAGAAGAAGAAGAAGAAGAAGAAGAAGAAGAAGAAGAAGAAGAAGAAGAAGAAGAAGAAGAAGAAGAAGAAGAAGAAGAAGAAGAAGAAGAAGAAGAAGAAGAAGAAGAAGAAGAAGAAGAAGAAGAAGAAGAAGAAGAAGAAGAAGAAGAAGAAGAAGAAGAAGAAGAAGAAGAAGAAGAAGAAGAAGAAGAAGAAGAAGAAGATAAAGAAGAAGAAGAAAGCCTTTAATTCTCTGAATATTTGTGACACCCATTGGGCCTGGAACTATTTGGGAGCGCTTGTCAGTTTGTATGAGTCACCTGGTGCTATATGTCACGTTGTTAGCTAAATCCGCCAATTTATATATAGGATATTATGTAATGTATTTAAAGTAGCAAGAATATAAGTGGGTTCGTTCCTCCCTTTGATTTGAAAAAGCCACGTTCAACCTTGACTAGGGGGCTAACCTGGTCCTAGTCAATATCTGTTGCAATTATGGTTAACGAACTGTGTTGCTATTTCATTGCAAAGCGTTTAGTAATAGTATTTTATGCTTTCCTTGTCTGTCTGGCCGGCCAGGTCGTGTCTGTCTCATTGTTCAGGCTTGGATCTAATTAGGTGATGTGTTCCTTATTGTGCCATCCGTTGGTTCTGTTACAGCCACTGATTGGGCTGTCTTCAGAGCTATTCATGTGACAGACTGATATAAATAAGTAAGTTTTACCCCACCAGGACATCACACCGAGCGATTAACACCCGGTGACACAAAATGCCCCAATGTGGATGAGGATCACCCCTGGAGAGGTCCCTAAAACCCCGTTCACCCGTTAGGTTATATTACGTGAATTGAGCCAGGGTGTGGCTCCAAAACCACAATAAATTGCAACTTACAAGGGGACGACTTTTTGTAGGTAGGTAAGATGTACCTCACAAGGAAATCACACAAGCGATAAACACCCGTTAACACAAGGTTCCACCATGCATTGGGAATCATCTGTGGAGAGGTCAGCCGTTAGGCTATATTAAAGGCCCGGGTATTTTTAATAAAAATTACTAACAATTGCATCCCGCAGGGAGACGACGTTTTATAATTTGGGAGCGACGAACTTTAGTTGAATTTTTTTAAAGAGTAGTGGCTGGCGAAACGGCTGGGAATGCTGGGCTCTTATGCAGTCGATCCGGCTTCCAATCTTCGGTAAAATTTGGGACTTTTTTTTTTTAAAACCTCTGTCCTGAGCAAAGCTAAAACCTTAACCTACACAGTCCGTGGCAAAGGCTTGAAACACGTGAGCATACATCCTCAGGCTTAAAAACAAAACAAACAAAAAAGCCAACCTACATCGCATAAGTAGTAAATAAAGGCAGTAATGGCAGTTTAATTGCAGTTTAATATATTTAATTATTAGAAAAAAGGTCAAAGATTAGGGTAAAAAACCTTCAAGTTGTGTTTCGCCGAGTTATGGTCGAAATGTAATTCAGCTTACAAACCTGGTTCTACATTATTTTTCAAAACAGTTATTGCAACGAAGCAAGAGGCAGCCCAGTAAGACATAAAACTGACGACGTTAACGGCATTTTACCAAGACACTGAATAACAATAGTTTGTGCTTCTCCATAGACCCCATATGGTTCCCTCCTTTTTAGCAATGGCCACTTGAACACGAAATCAGAAAGTGCAATGTCTGAAAATCACGCTAGCAATGAATCGAATCAGTTTGAGCCCAAATGTGTGAGAAAAAGACATTTTTACAAAGAAAAACGTTAGAGTAACCTTACCTGATTTCTCTAAAGTTAGTTCTAAACATTTGAAACGAATACGGAGCGGTATGCAAATAAGTAAAAACCTGTCAATCACAGACCAGATGTCCCACGTCTGATACCCCCATCTGGAGATAATCCGCCACAGACTATATGTAATATATATTAAAGAGGGCCAGAATTTATATTCTAGGTCTGGATAATATGTGTTGATATCTATTCGGATGAGTGCGTGGTCTCGAAGCTTGGCGTCCTCCTCAAGTGCTTGAGGTCCAGGTTTCAAGTCTGGGTAAAAGCTGGGATTTTTTCACGTAAACTTCTAGTAATTTCCCCTGGTCTCTGGGTAGTAAGATCGAACGCCCGTGTATATAGTTGCGCATGTACACAAATCCACGGCAGTTAGAAATCGAAAAAGAGTTGCCTAACTCTTGTGCCATGATGTTGATCCGTCGTTTAAACCTATTCATATTAAAGTGTCTAGCACATTTGCATTATCAGTAAAATGCAGCGTAGAAAATCGTTAGGAAAATAAAACGTTGTAATTACCAGTGCCAGTTCGAGTGAGAGCAAAACAGTAGTTTAATACTAGATGGGTCACCGTTCGCAAGCACGGGACCCACCCAAGATGGTTGGATAGTTGCGTCGGTATTCAGCGTAACTCTACGTTGACGTTAAGTTCCAGCTTCTCCATAAACCCTTATGTGACAATGAGAAAGTTTGTCATTAATGGTATTCGGTATCTTTAAGAAATACCAACATTCTAAATGATCTGAACATCAATGAAGACAAACTAATTAACAACCTCTTGTTTAGAAAGCTCAAATGTATTTTGGCCTCATTAGGCGCCACGTCAATCCACCACGTCGTATTAAAAAAAAGTGGATTCGTACCAGGAAGGAGGGATAGGGACAGACCAACACGAAGAGGAGTACAGGATAATAGTGACTACTTGGATAGGAAAAAGCTTGTAAGAGACTCAGTATGTTTCAGATAGACTGTGATGAGAGCGACCTTCTGCAAAGTATCTGTTAAGTAATGATGAAGATGGGCGCTCAGTAAACGTGTGATTATTACTGAATGGGTAAAAAAAATGTCTTCCATCTTCTCAAGGCCAAGGCAAAAATAAAAATGCACGTTTATACTCTGTTTTAAATTGTAAGATTTTGAGAAGCAGGGTCGTTAAGGCCTATTTAACAAGGCACATGTTGGTAGGGATACAATTTCCTAAACGTCTCCGTATTGATCTCGATATATGTCTCTAGCATGTTTGTCTTCGTTTAGATAATAAGCTAATTAGTCTTGCAGTGTAAGGTAATTTATTGTTTTAGTTGTTTAAATTTGCCCATTACTAACAGCACCACTGGGTTTTATGATGTACTAGCTATACCCGAGCTATACCCGGCCACGCGTTGCTGTAGCCCAGAATGGTGAAATGGAGAGGGAAGAAAAAAGCTCTCAGTGTCTGTCATACCCCCCCCCCCCCCACCCAACCCTTCTTCTCCCCTCGACGCAGTTACATCTCCCTCTTTGAAGGATTGAAAAATCATCCATGGCGAAATTATTAAAATAGAAATAGTTGGGGGGAAAAATTTAAAATAATATGTTAAGCTCTATCAGCTAACTGTGTATGGCATAACCCTCCCTCCCCACCCCCTTCCACCAATCATATTTCCCTCTGCGTAGGATTAAAAATCATCATCTGGCGATATTATTAATTAAGAAATAGTTAAGAGAAGAGAACATTAAAATAATATTTTAAGCTCTCTCAGCTGTGTCTGGCATACCCCCCCCCCCCCCCCCTCTTTTCCATCATATCTCCCTCTTCGAAAGTTTGAAAAATCGTCACCTGGTGAAGTCATTTTTACCTCTCCGAAGGTCTGAAAAATCATCCATGGCGAAATTATTAAAATAGAAATAGTTAAGAAATGAGAACTTGAAAATAATATTTTAAGCTCTCCCAGCTAACTGTTTCTGGCATAACCCCCGCCTCCTTCCCCCAATTGATATCATAGCTCCCTCTTCGAAGGTCTGAAAAATGATCCATGGCAAAATTATTAAAATATAAATAGTTCAGAAATAAGAACTTTAAAATAATATTTTAAGCTCTCTCAGCTAACTGTGCCTGACATAGCCCCCCCCCCCCCCTCCCACCTTTCCCTCCACCCAATCATATCATCCTCTCCGAAGGATGGGAAAGTCACCGTGTGACGAAATATTCTAACTAAATTGAGTTTGGCATCCGTGTCCACCCAGACTTAAATAGATAGCATTAGTTTGTACTGAAGAGTAAATGTAGCCAGTGTAACAGCTACCACATCACCCATCCAGTACCAGTACTACTGCAATCACTACCACCACCACCATCACAACAACAACAATAACAAAAACTGTCACTACAGTCTGTGTAGGTCAGTGTAGAAAAGAGGAGTTCGCGCAGCAAGCTGTCGCCACGTACTTTTTAGTTTAATTATGCCCCCGACAAAGAACTAAAAAAAAAAAAACTGCATCACGTAACCAGTGATAGAACCCACAGTGAAAAGTACACTTTACTCACGAATGGCGGAGAAAAATAACCCTCACCCGTCATCTTTCCCTCTCAGAGGGAATGATTTTTAACTGATCTTGGCATCCGTGTCCACCCAAACTAAACTGAACTGTAAAAAGTCTTAGTTAACAGTTTATGTCTTCGCCGAATAGTTTTTAATCGAGAAGCGTCGCGGGGAGGCAAATTAGGACTTAGCTTAAATCGGATGTCTTTGGGCGAAAGGTGCAGATATCGCAGCCTAGCTGTAAATCAAAACACAACGTGGCAACCACCTTTTAAAGGGAAAAAGAACAAATATCACCCAGCGGGGAATCGAACACGGGTCACCCGCGAAAATAATGAAATACTTACAAGTAAACCACCGAAGACTGAAGAGTTTAGGTCAGATATCGCAGCCTAGCTGTAAACCACAACATGCCAACGGCCCTCTCGAGGGCGAACGAAGTTTACCCGTGAATGACCATTGAGCATCACGTCGCCGCTGTCACAGTCTTGCTGTAAACCCCAAAAACGAAAAAAGCATTGATATCGCAGCCTAGCCATTAACCACAACACAACGTGCTAACCGCCCAGTTAAGGGAAAAAATTATATCACCTAGCAGGGAATCGAATGCGGGTCACCCGTATGACAGGCAAAATAGTTACCAACTACGCTACCAAACACTCAAGCAGATAGTGGAAATGAAATTATATAATGCAAAGTTCAATAAGAGCTCAGCAGTCAAAAATCGCCAATCAACTAAAAACAAATCCATACCGGCAACGAAACAAACAATGATTTGACCGTTGCTGGAGCTACGTCGTTCTTGGTTTGTGCGATTTTCTGACAAAAAATCACGCTTTGAGTCAAAGGCAACGTTGTGTGAACATTTGAAAGCAATCAGTTCAGTATTTTCCGAGTTTAGGGTTAACAAACTCGAAAAATTAACATTTTTATTAACATAGATATTTTTGATCCATACAAAGAGGCAGAGAGCTAGAAACATAACCTTATATCTCCCTCGACACCCACAGCGGTAAAAGAGGAAGTGAAGAAGAAGAAGAAGGAGAAGAAGAAGACCAATTCACCATCATTAAGAACGCCATCAGGTATCTAGTTACAGAAAATACTTTTAAAAATATCTTAGATGGCTAAAAATAAAAGTGATGACATTAAAATAAAGATGACACAAACAATAAATTGCACAATTTATTGCCTGGCATTTTACGCTGTATCTCGTCAGGTGCATACTACAGTAACAATTGATTATAATGAAGGAAATAAATTCATATTTGAACTGAAACACACAAAAAAGACTACATTCAAAAACGTCTGTTTCACCTGGGTAAACGCAATATGAAGAGCATGTTCATTTTTGTGCAAAGTTTTGAACTAAACCGGTTTATTGCTGTCGCTTCCACCAATCTCCATAATCTACGGTTGGCAGTGGTGTAAATAATGCGAAATGCACTATCCTCGTTTACAATGGGCCCAGAATTCAGAATATGATGTGCGTTGGCTGATAAGGGATTTTCCGGACAGAATACAAACAAAAAGAAGAATTCAGACATTAGGGCGGATTCGTAGAAACAGGATGCCGTGTTTAATGGTGGAAGCAGGGTGTGTGTGTGTGTGTGTGTGTGTGTGTGTGTGTGTGTGTGTGTGTGTGTGTGAAAATGGAACAACGATAAATGAGAGAAGTGACTGCAGAGATGTTTAGAGCTGAAAGCGTTTGAGAAGAAGCATATTGAAGACAAGCGATGACAACAATTGTCCTGAAAATGCGCAGACCTGTGTTAGCACGAGTGGACTTTGCTAGTCAAACTCGTCATCATCATGCTCAATTATTCCAATGTCTATATTTAGCACAATATAACTCTCTCGTCTGAAACACGCAGACATTGTCAACAACAAATGAGTTAGGAAAACAATCTGAGAAATCAGTGAAATGTCTGTAGAAGCTATGGTAATAATAGTTATAATATTTTTTTTTTAACATGGTGATTTATTGGACACATCAGACAAACTGGTCAAAGAACCCACAAAACGATCACTGGAAAGGGAAACAAATAGATTTAAGAAGCGAGGACGAACAAAAACAACCTGTATACGCCCCCTTCCCCTCAGTAAAGTTTACAAGGGGCTAAATGCCACTCCAAACCCAATCATGTTTAGACGATTTGAGAAATTGTTAAAATTTTCAATATTTTTTCAAATATAATACTATGATATTTTGCCTTTTCGCACATAAAATTTTTTTTATTAATTTGCAATTAAAAAGACGTTAGCCCTTTGAATTCACTTAGCCCTGAAAAACTGTAAAGCAATAAAGCGCTCCAACTTTCCAATTTGTTTTTTTTTTAATGTTTGGTGACTTTTATTTCAGAAAAGATGGTTGCATGCACATCCATTTCACATATTTGGCTGATTTGAACGCAGACTGTTGGTTCCATGCTTCTCATGCAAATGTACCCTGACTTCGAAGGAAACCTCCAATTAGTCGACACTTACGGCATACTTGTCAGGGAGTCAGTGGATATATTCTTATTTTGCTAACAATGAGGTCCCGGAACCCACACAGGAAGGCGAAGAACTTGAACTTTTTCGTGCACATCCCATTTACAGATGTGACTTTAAAAAAAATGCCAGCTGTTGGTCCCTTGCCTCATTGGCAGTCTAAAGAGTCACGCCTCATACAACATGCTTGTTTAGGTGGGGGCAGTGTATATATTCTGTGTTCTCCCAAATAGGAACATTGAACTACATGGGGACAGAAAAGTTATAACTGGAGCAATAGTTATTACTCCTATACCCACAGTCCAGACTGTGGAGGTGTGGATAATAGAATGTAACTGCCAATTACTGTCTTTAATTCTACCACTTTTGCCTTCCAGGAAGGGGGTCTTTGATCCTGAGGATTTCCGGAAGCATGGCTAGTGCAGTCGCCCTAGTGTGGTTTTACTTTGCCCCACCGACAGAAAAAAAAAACCTAGTCTTACCGAGGATTCCAACCTTGGTCTCCCTCTTAAGAGCCTAGCGTTCTAACCGTTCGGCCAGCCGTTCATCGTAGAATGAAACTAAACTATAAACGGGTCTGCCGTGATGTAGCGGCTAGACGTTCGCCTGCTGATTCGAAAATCGTGGCTTCGGGTAATGACAAAGCAGATTTTTTTTTTCTTTCTATAAAATGACCTTAGCTCTAAGCTCGACCCAGCCTTAAAGGCGTACCAAGTAGTAAAAGTGACCAGATAACCCACCGACTGCCGATTGGTATCTAAAATACATTACTAGCATTACATGCTCAATACGCTTGTCTTCTTCTTCTGCCTTTCTAGCCCCTAGTGGAGAATGGACCCTCAACCAACTCAAGCCAAGTCGTTCTATCCTTTGCTATCGCATGCAGCTCTCCCCATGTCCTCAACATTTTTCTGACTTCATTTTCAAGCTCCCTTCTCGATGTGTTTTTGGCCTTCCATTTTTTCATATGCCCTTGTGGGTTCCAATGCAAAGACATTCTAGTTTTATTTTTCTCCGGTTTTCACAATGTGTGTCCTATTCAACGCCAGTGTCTTTTCTTCACCTCTTAGTCCACTGGAGCTTGCTTAGTTCTCTCCCAGAGCTCTACATTAGTAATTCTATCTTACCATCAATTCCCTCTTCTCTTCTCTACGCTGGCACCAGATAAGAAGACACAGTAACAATACGCTTGTGGTTGTGAAAAAGAATTCTTCGTTACATTTTCGTTCACAAATATTGTTTTTCATTTTCAGAACAAACGAGCAAACAATCAAGAAAGAAGTATTGCAGTAGAAAGAAGAGGTAATACACAAATGTGAATCCACCCCCCCCCCTTCTTCCGTCTGTGTTTGTCAGGTTACTATCTAAAAGTTTGATTACCCCTGCACTTCACAAGTCTGATCCTAGGTAGCCGACTAGTAGAGAAAATCTCATATACACATTTCCAAAGAAGTTCAATAAGGACACTTGTCATTTCGATAACAGGCTGGGGTAATCTACATTACAGTGTAGGTGAGGATAGTTAACACACTTATGTTTAGTTTTTTTCTATTCAACACTGCAGTCTGTAGAATTAACATCTGACGATTTAGTCCAGTTTTTGGCCTCTCATAATGTGACCAAAGATTGTCAAACTGGTTCCTTCTGATGCGAGTAATCGTCTGCATGGGTTAATTAACGAAATTTTTGGTGCCTGACAACTATATTTTCATCATGTGCCAAAAGAATGACAGCTCTGCATCTTCCAATGATGAACTGACTGACTGTTGTTTAAGCGACATCATAAAACTATGAAAGGTGCTGTCGAAAACCGGAGTATTCGCGACTTTCAAAGTATTGAATTCACCTGAACGAGGAACAATTTAAAAAAAAAAAAAAAGCATGGTTCTATTAGAACACTATTTACAGCAGAGCAGACAGACAGACGTTAGAGGCTACCTCTCATGGTCCCCCAAAAATTGCTGAAGAAGACCTAGTGACAGTTGATGAGATCAAGGCTGTGCAACGACGAACAAAAAACAGTGCATCAGGTCCAGATGGAATAAGGTATGATGACATTGAAAGGTGTACTGAAGTGACTGCAGTGTTCAGCACTTTAACACCCTGTAACCATGACTGCAGTGTTCAGCAGCTTCACACATTATAACCATGACAGCAGAGTTCATCACTTTAACACATTGTAACTATGGCTGCAGTATTCTGCACTTTAACACATTATAACCATGACAACAGTTTTCAGCATTTTAACACCTTACAACTAAGACGGCAGTGTTCAACACTTTAAAACATTGTAACTGTGGCTGCAGTGTTCAGCACTTTGAAACATTATAACCACGACAGCAGTGTTCAGTACTTTTAACACGTTATAACCATGACAGCAGTGTTCTGCACTTTAACACATTATAACCATGACGGCAGTGTTCTAATTCTAATTCTAATTCTCTTACGTTAACCACTTTCAGCTAGGTCAGATCACATTTCTGCTCTCTTTCATGTCTGCTATATTTGTGGTGACGTTTCTGGCCTCGATCTCATTTGGTTTTGGATTGTGTTCAGTATTTGTCGCTTTCTATTTGTTGTGGTTTCCGCTCGATTCCAAGTCCAAGTCCTTTTGAGAAAAAAAAAAGAAAGCTCGACCACGTTCAGACTGCTGCTAGCTAGCCGAGGCTACTAGCAGTCTCCGCCTATATTAGTGGTCTGGGTTATTTGCGTCACTTTCGTGACTGAATTTTAGTGTTTGTGCTATTTCTGGGCTTGATGCTTCCTTCCGAATCAAACCACTCGTCCTGTTGTCACTGGTGCATGTCTTCCTTCTTCTTACTTGGTGTTTCCTGTTTGTTCTGTCTCCCTTTGATCTGGCTAGGCGTATCTCGAAGGAGAGCGAGCTTCCATACACAACGTTCTTTGGACCACCATTTATTGTTTTAAAATTTTGAGTATTTAAATTATGCCAAAAATTACTGAAAACAGTTTTGAATTTGAATAGTTACGAAATGTGAAAATGTTCCGCGTGTGACCATAGTGGTCTTATAGTTGTCTTCCTGTAATATGAACGGGTTAGTCATGTAATGGATATGTATGTGAGAGTTTATGTGGTGACTTAAGCGGGTCCGCTCGATTGTCTGCTTTCGTAATTTGGCTGGCCCTGTGCTGCGCTCCAGATCATTGGATGTTGAATAGATTTTGTGTGGAATTCATTGGCTGTTTGCTGTTTCCAAGAAGAGGGAATTGCCTATCCTAAGAAGGACCGGCGGTTGCTTGCTTTGGGCAGGTACTGAAGGAAATAATGGTGGGGTCTGGAGTTATTTGGTGATCTTCTCGTATCCTTGTTGTAAAGTGCTTCTCCTACATAGGGTTTAGGTAGTTTTGGCGTTAGTGGTGTCGTCTCTGGCATTATTGTTTGTGGTAACGGTATCGACCTCGTTTGACTTCAGGTTTTGGCTGTCGGAACGGTTCTTCTGGTGATGAACATGGTACATCATCCTCTTGCAATTCTGTGGTAAAGTAGTTCAGATCCTCTAGCTCCCTAATGCGTTGGTTCAATTGTATAGTGGTTTCGTCCGGAAACTGCCCCACCAGCGGCGTCGGTATTTTCTTGTCTGGTATTTGATATGGCTTTTTCTGGGTCTCGGCTCCTGAGGTTTGGGTGACTGTATTTGCTGCCTTCTTGCTGCTTCTTTCCGTCTTTTCTCTCTTTCCTCCATAACTCTGTTGGTTGCTTATAGTTCCTTGTTAAGTCTGTTGTTTTCTTCGTATGCTCTACGTAGCTTTTCCTCTGTTTCAGCAAGTGCTTTCTCGATCATTGCGACTTCTTTCGCGAGAATCTGTTGGGTCTCCCCGCAGATCAGTGATACTTGTCTCGTCTTCCCTTGCTTTAGTTGGCTGTTTCTTCTGTGTCTGGATAGTAGCCAGTGCATTCATGATGTCCTCCTTGAAATTCGTCATCTCTGTTGCCATCCGTTTCTGGGTGTCAAGAGTCGCCTGCATGATAGCTCTCAGGCTTGTTATTTTATCTGTCTTCATCTCGTTGGGATCTGGATGCTTCTTTCTCGTCTCTGAGAGCTTGGATGTCATTTTTGAGTCGAGCCATCTCTTTGCTCAGTTTGGTGGTGATAGCTGTCGTTATGCCTTGTGTTGCTTCGTGTCTTCTGCGGGCCTCATGGTATGGAATCTTTTCCCGTATGGCCGTGGTTGCTATGTCTCGGCATTGTTGCAGATAGGGGCACCCCAGGTATCTGGCGCTGTGCTGGCCGTAGCAGTTTGCGCACTTTCTGTTCGGATTTGGAGACCTGAAGTCTGTGTCCAGCTTTGCCAGAGGGCAATTGTTAAAGGCATGTGTTTCTGAGCAGTATCGGCATACTTCTTGTTCGCTCACACAAGTGGCTCGGGAGTGCCATGCTTTTTGGCAGCGAGAGCACTGGATCACATGTGGAACGTAATGCTCTGGTCTTTGCATTCTTTGATTTAAGTAGTCTTTATCCGGGATGTCTTCTCCTTCTGATGTTTTCACTGCTACTGGTAGTGGATGTCGTTTTGAGCCTAGTCTCTCTGCTTGGTTGATTGTGATACTGGGGTTTTCTTTCCTTATTTGTTGTAGAATTTCTACGTTGCTCCATTGCAGGCTGAGTCTTCGGATCACCCATTCTGGAAGACTGTAGCCGTCACAGTTATCTCCTCAGACAGTCGGAGTTCTTTCTTGCCGTTGTGTTGGATGTCATCCAGCATGTCTGAGGTGCGGTTGGTTCTGTTCAGTGAAGCTATCACTAACTCTCGAGTTCTTCTAACCTTTGCGACCGCCCTCTTGCCTAACATGATCTCCAGCATATAGATCAACGTTAGTGTTGCTAGTGTAGTGATTGCTGTTTGGTCCATGCTGGTCTGTCGGATAAATATTGTGCCAGGAAATTCATGGCTGCCTGTCTTTCGTCGATCTGGAGATGTTTCTGGAGTTGGCCGTGTTGGTTCAGGTGACGCTGGAACGTCACTCAGGGCCTCACTAGTAGTCGGGGCTTCTTCCTTTGATCCGGCAGTAACTGTCTCCGTCTTCCTGGCTGCCGAGTTGGATCGGGTGGATCGGTCAGTGGGTTGTTTCCTCTGTCCGTTGCGTTTTCCGTTGGGTTTGTTTCTTCGAGATATGGTGATTGCGGAGAAGGCCTCTCGCTCTGATAAATGCTTTGGTTCTGATGTTGCCTATCCTCAAAAGGACCGGCAGATATTTTATTGTGTTGTGTAGGTTTCAATATGATAATAATTGCGGAGAAGTCCTCTCGCTCTGCCTATCATCAAAAGGACCAGCAAATACTGTATTGTGCAGGTATCAATACTATCTGGTGATTCGCTGTGATGGCGTGATGATGCTTACCCTCAAAAGGTCCAGCAAGTACTGTATTGTGCAGGTATCAATGCTATCTGGTGATTCGCTGACGACGATGATGCCCTGATGGCCAAGTGACCGGAAAAAAAGGGCAGTGTTCAGCACTAAAACGCAGGGTAGCCAATTGGCAGAGTGTCTATCGGGAAGGGGACTGAGTGGTATCGAGGCAGGAAGTCGGCCTCGTGTGCTTCAGGTCCCGGGTTCAGGCGCCGGTGTAGGCTGGGATTTTTCACGTGGACTTCTAGTAATTTCTCCTGTTTTCTGACTAGTAAGATCTGACGCCCATGTGTATTGTGGCGCAAGTAAAACATCTCTTGACAGTTAGTAATCGAAAAAAGGAGCCTAACGGCGCTGCCAGTGCAGAATTTTGAGTTAAAAGTTTACATAGGATCCTCATCGGTGCTACGGAGTTAGTGCACTGTGCTGATATATTCTTCGGACTCAGGCTTGAGTTAGAAGTAGAACGGAGCACTTTTAGGTGACTTTGTGCCATAATGTTGATCCTTTGTTTCAACCATAAACCACATGCCAACTTTACTTATTTTCCTCTGCCACAGACATTTATAACTTTGCTCATTGCAACTGAATGGTTAGTTTAGTTTTTTTTTTTTTTGCCGCTTGCAACAATACTTTTACATCATTTCTGACCCACACATGGCCTTCTGTATACTATAACCAATGAGAATAGAATCAATTGAAAGAAAAACTGATGTAATGGGGGATAATTTCACCCTGATTTCGAAGGTTGGGGGGAAAGCACCAGGTTCACGATGACACCGAGAGAAGCCAGATACTCAAATTAACCGAGGTTTTCAGGGTAGAGGAAGACCACGTGTTATCTCGTGGAACCCAAGGAGAACGACCACAGGTCGCCACGTGGAACCCATGAACGACCACGGGTGGGCACATGGAACGAACACTGGGGTCTTACCTTATACACTGTGTATAAGGTAAGACCTCAGTCTGATCAGACAGAATGTGTTGACCGTCAGAACGAGAGGACGTGAGAGTGATCAAGTGTGAATGAAGACGTGAAACTGATTGCTGCAAGATGATGACCAGACGACAACATCCATCGAAGTAAAGTCCAGCCAACTCAGTGGTGTGAAACTCAATGCAGTGATCTGATCCATCTATGCGGAGATGTGGAACTGAAGACGCAGAACTCTGGAGGGTGAATGTGTGAGGAGTCAGTGTGTTGGCGTCTGAACAAGGTGTTGCTTGAAAGCTGTTGAATAGGACATGGACGGGACAGACTATGTAAGTGTTTAGATGTCAATAAACAGACATGAATCATGGAGACGGTGTCGACTCGTAACGTCTATGTCATCTTAAAACATGAGTAATATCATCTAGTAGACACACATCCCCTAGACAACTAGCCAGAGGTCGGAACGCGATTATTGCAACTGACAACAACTAAAACCATTTAATTTTACTTTAAAATGCATAATTGACTTTTAAAAGTCTCAACAACGCATACAATTAAATTACATAGACACCACAGCTAATAAAGAATATTTTTTGCAGCATCACGTTCGTTAACCGAAATCTTCGTTAGCCAAAACATATTCCGGTATACTTAAATGCTTCATGTTTCACATTCTATTAGCGCGTGAATCCACTCAAACATTTGTTTGCCGAATCCAAATTCGTTAGCCGAGTTAGAAGAACAGCAAACAATATAGTTCTTAGAGGACGAATTTTTTAGCCTGGTCATTCTTTAGCCGAGATATCAATGTATAGTTAAAACCGAGTTAGGTATTTTTTATTCTAAGGTAACTGTAATTTCACCATATACCATTTGAAGGTTAGAACTTCTAAAGGTATTCAAGGAATGCTATTTCAGCAGTCTGTTGTATGATTTGATTGCCTTTTATAATTAAACATTTTCAGATGTTCCAAGGTTAAGTAGCTGGTTTACGGGACAAGTAAGTGCAGTGTATTTGTTAAGATTACTTGCATAATAATGAATTATATTTTAATCTTTGTCTAATAATTTTGTTAAACATGTTTATTAACTGTAAAATGCATTTTTGTTTTGTTGTTCTTGTTGTTGTTGTTATTGTTATTGTTGTTTTTGAGGATTGTGTTTCGGTAAATAAAAGCTTCACAGAAAATTGTTAAATTCATTACAAAGTTTATAAAACAAAATATTGGGGGGGGGGGGGGGCAAGACCTGAAAACGACATGCTTTAGACAAGACGTTTTAGAAAAGAACATGCTTCAGATAAAACGCTTTAGAAAACAACAAGCTTAAGATAATACGGTTTTGGTAACAACTCTTTTCATAAAGCAAATCTTTTCTTCAGGCTGTGCCAGCGTGGTGGGTAATGAACAGGCAGAGAGATTGGCTGGATATGCACCACTGGGTGGTGAATTGATACATGAGAAATCAGATGTAGTCAAGGCTCTTTGGGAACAAGCAACGGAATCAGCAAAGAAAGAAAATTAATTTTGGCCAGGAGAGAATGAGGTACTTGGGTGTAACCAGAGGGTCTGACCGGCTCAGTACACTCAGAGGAAAGGCAAGACGGACATATAATCAGACTGTGACCGGTACCATCAGTAGTGGAACTCTGGGCTGGCCGCTGAAGAAGAGGACAGAGCATGCATGAAAATGCCACGAGTGCTGTGATGTCCATTCTTGACTCAACTCAACTCAACTCAATTCAACTTCATTAAGCAACATGCTTCAGATAACGCGCTTGAGATAACAAACACCATATTTTTTTTTAAAAATCAGACATCATTATAAGCAATATAAGTTTTTAAAAAAAAAACAGGGCCTGTTATGGCAACATGAAAAATGTACGGAAAGAGAGGAAAACATAGAGATAAGATTCTTGACGGTCTCTTGTCCTGACGTGGAAAGTTGTTAGCACGAACTGAAACATTGTGGAGTTTGCTTGATGTGGAGAAGTGGGATCGAGCCCTCGCCAGTCGTCAAGGCACTAATGATTATAATGATGATGAAAATGAGGATGATAATTAGGTGAGGTAATTAATTACAAATGTCCTGCATATTACGTCTACATCTATAATTATTTTACCTTGTTTATGCGGAATTGTTTACATTGGGATTGTTAGGTTCGATGTCTGCGGTGGGCAGAGCTGGAGGTGGGGAGGGGGGGGGGGTGCGGTGGGTGGGGTATGCGAACCCTGCCGCGGTAGAGATCGGGGACTCACAACGTAGTATTCCTATAGTTAGCAGAGAATACATTGCGGCTAAAATATGTTTTGGAAACAACAAACATTCTTTTTTTTTTAAATGATTATCTCTTTCAGTATCAGATTGGTTTAAGACTAGCTCATTATGTATTTAGATGTTTTACTTTAACCAGTAAATGTGTGGCCATGATAAAGTTGAAATTGTAATACTATGAGGCAGAGAAAGTTTAAGTAACATTCGGATTAGAACGGGTTCGTATAGTACATAACCTGCACACGGGGCCACAGAGTTGAGAAAAGTTGATCACGTCAGTAGAAACTAACAAACGTATGGTGAGTTCCATTGTACCGAAAGAGTTAGCCTCTGTTCCTATATTGAGAACCGTGATAGTTAACGGCTACTGAACTGGCCCGAAGGCTGGGGCTCCCAGCCCGTGGCGATGGCCAATGTGAAAAGCAAGACTCCTCCACGTTAAGGCAAGCATTCCACATTTCTGCCATCAACTCTTTCCTCATTCTCACCCTATTCCTGATTTGGCCACTCCGCGAAACACGGGCTTTGGGATTTTGTTCTTACAAAGCTACTCATATAACCTTATCATTCATGCCCCGCTTGCACATATCTTTATTTCGTAGTAACGACCGGAGCCATTATAAATTGTATAGTTAGTTATTCAATGCTAGTAAATTGTTTAATGTAGTGTAACAATGTTTCGACTGGAACAAGAAGTGGAATCTTCATCCGTATCTGTTATTGTCAACAGAATATTGTGTATAGCTCCCTCGGATCTCAGGGCCACACATCATGGAACTTAAATATAAAAAAACAAGAGGCACTTGTGCACCCACATTCTGGCGAAGTCATTCGGTAAGACTGAAAGCATTTAAGCACTTTATGTCAGTGGCAGAGTCTGACTTTTTCTCAGCTGTAAGTGTGGTGCCGTTTTTTTTTTTTTTTCTTTTTCCTGGCCTGCTACCTAAAGGTCTGACACCCTGATTACAAAATGTTAGACCAACAGGAAAATCCCAACAGGAAGACCCAGTTCAATCTCAAAAGAATGTATATACACGCAACCCGTAACCGTTGTACCAGCCCAGTGTTTGTTTTCTTTCAGTTACTGTTGTCCTAACGGATTTATGTGTCACAGGGAATATGAACGCAGTGTCAAAATTCTTAAATTCTGTTGCAGTTTATTTTGCAGCAGACCAGTATGCATAGGCTTCGAGAAGTGAATGAGCGGCAGACCGTTTAAAAAGCGAATGGTCAACTCATCATTACGAGCATCATGTGCTGCGCCAATCAGCATAGGCTATTATGTTTTGCAATCCCACACAGTCATCAGTATCACAGATCCGCTCAATGTCCTTGGCTAAGTAAAAGGACAATTTTTCACGAACCTGGAGATATTAGCTATATAGCGCTTGACCAATATTTTAGAGTATAATTGATATTTGGTGGGTGATATGGTGAGCATCATGGCGACCGCCTTTCATTTCCATAACACTACCTGGTACTATTTTAAGTTGACTCGACATGGAAGCTTAAGTAATTTTTAAAGAAAAAAAATCGGATTCGATGCAGATTTGAACTTACAACCTTCTGGCAACAGAAAAACATTAAAAATAATGAGTTTTTAACAAATTTACACTGAAAGCTTTTATTTCACGACAAAACACTGAGATGTTCTTTTCTTGGTCCATGACGCGTGGCGTCCTTGTTTATGCATTACCTTCTGTTTCGTGAACTTTCTATCACTTCTGACACAGATGATCTTGAAAAGCGGGATGTCAAACTATCCAGCATTTAGTCTCTGGGTCTCACCCTCTTTTCTCCTCCAGCTTTCAGACTCTCACGATGTACTCCAGTTATCTCCTTGTCATGACGTGGCCACAAAGTAAAGTGCAGATTGTCTCCTTCTGATGTGGGCAACCAGTCTTCTACTTGAGTCAGGTTCTACCAAGACATCTTTATACTCTGTTTATCTGCCCATGCTATTCATTCCTTTATAAAGACATATATAAGTCACCCTGAAATAATTTGTCACTAATCGTCCAACTGTCCGTGATTCACTTCCGTATATCAGGATATGATTTATTTAAATCTTAGGAATTCTCTTTCTTATCGCAAAGATACATTGCATAAAATATTCTTAATTTTATATAATGCTGTCGTTGCATGAGCTAATCTATATTTAACTTCTTTATTACATTTTCCATCTGCTGTTAATGGGGGACCCAAGTACTTTAACGTATCAACTTTGCTTGAGGATTGTTCCATTAACTTTGATGCTGAATTTTTTGGGGGTGGGGTGGGGAATCCATATTTTTATTCTTTTGAATTCCCATTACCTCTGTTTTTCTGCTGTTTTTCAAATCCAATTACCTCTGTTTTTCTGCTGTTTTCAAACTAAGACCTTTGTTTTGACCTTTTTTCTGACATTTATATTTATCTTTTCTTGCAGCTGTATAACATTTTCAGCGATAAAAACTATAAATTAACTAATAATGAAAAGAAAATACGTTAACAATGATCCCGATGTTTCGTATTCCAGTCTGCGAAGTTCCAGCAAGTCAATGAATTCCGGAACTGTTCAGGTGTACAAAGGAGGCAAGTGGGGATACGTTTGTGAAAATGGCTGGGATCTGATCGATGCCAACGTCGTGTGTAGAGAGATTGGTTTTACTCGGTAATCAAATCTTGTTATTGTGCTTCGTCTATCTCTTTACAGTTCGCATCTATTTATGTGTTACGGACATCACCATCATCATCATCATCAAGGGCCTTGCCATCTGGCTTAGGGATTCATGCATTTCCACAGATATCGGTCTGAATCATTTCCATTGATGATATTCCTTGATGCCACCGTCTTAACTCTTTGAGTCCCAAGGAACGCATCGTACTTTCATAGGTTTATGCTTAGAAGTTCAAAGAACGCGTGATGCGCTGATTTTAGGTCTCCCTTCAATACCCATTGGGCCTGTGATGCTAAACCCTCTGGGACTCAAAGAGTTAAGCCATTAACCGTCACTTTTCTTAGTCTGCCTCTGCGTCTTCTACAAGTGATCTTTCCAGTCGTCACGATAGTTTCCAGTGCTATTTTCTCATCACATTAACAAAGAACTTTTTTTTTTTTTTTTTTTGGGGGGGGGGGGGGGGGGGGGGGGGGGGGGGGGGGGGGGGGGGGGGGGGGGGGGGGGGGGGGGGGGGGGGGGGGGGTCTCCTCATCTCATCGCTTTCATAAACCCTTTTCAGGTAATCATTGTTAGTTATTTTGGCAGTCGAAGGTAGTTGCGGTCATAGTTTTGCAAATTTGTGATTCCGACATCCCGGGTTCTATTCCGTTGGAAATTTAGCGCCAGACCGCGCCTTGCGTTGATGTCTGTAATGGTTTGAGTGTGGGCCGCTAAGTAAGCAGTGTCAAACTGTTGAGCGTTAAATTGTTTAGTAAAGTAACAAACAGCTAAAATATGCCAGTGTTTAGTTGAGTTGAATCATGACCCGACATCATAGAAAATAAAACCATTCCCAAAATCTCCCCGTCTACTTCTTCGGCGGCCAGCACCTAGTTCCAGTAGTCTGATTCTATTTTCGCCTAGCTTTTTTTCTTAGAGTAAGCCAGAACGTCTGGTCACTTCCCGCTGCATTATTCTCTCCAGACTGTGATGGTCTCCTTGCGCTTCAGCACTTTTCACTCACTCCCAACGAACCTTGACCACCCATAGCTTGTCATGTATCAGTTTACCACCAAGTGGTATATACCCAGCCAGTTACCTGTCCGTTTCCCAGCATGCCTTTAATATTAGAGACAATTTTTCAAAGAGCGGCAACTACTTAGGACCTCCAAAGCCAAGCTTGCCACCCTGCGCCGAACTGCTTGTGTCCACTTCTCTCAGCATGTTTTGTAAGTTTGTTAAAATCGCGACATGTTTCTGCAGCTCATTCTCAAACCAAATTGACAGCCTAATTTGTAACTAGACGTTGCGATAACGTATGCCAAGCTTTGTTGCCCTAGAGGTCGCCCATTCGCTTTTGCTACTAATCCCATACGCCCCTCCTGCTTCTCAAAACATGGCTTTTTATTGAAAAATCCCATCTATGTGATGAATTTCTGACTTCAGTGACCGCTAGCCAGTTCTTAAACTCCTGGTCAGCCTAGAACTCTACACACCTCTGATTGTTGCTCATACACTTTGACCAACGCCTCTCCGCTCCCACTTTCTTTCTACGCGTGCCATCCAAGACTTTCCTCATTTCAGTCTGTTCTGTGTACAGATTCATACAGTTGGTGTTCTCGTTTGTGGAAACTCTAAGGTAAGACCTCACTTGCAGCATTGTGAGCTTACCTGCAATAGTCAGGAGTGCAAGAATATATGGCTTACAAACTATAAGGTTATCTCCTTTGCGACACAGAATCACCCGTGTAACTTCATTGTGTAAGAGATCAAGTTACATCTTTCGACATTTTGTTACGATTTGAATTCTTAATTCACAACCCGTCCATCAGGAGATGATCAAATGCTGGTACATTCTTTGTTCCATCCAAGACTGTTGCTGTCATAATCTTGAGTTCCCTGAGTCCTCTTTGTCTTTCGCTGCAGGTGTTTAGGCGTGGTCTATAAAGGCTTCCCTGATACATGAAAAATGACACTGAAATATCCAAGTTTGCTTTCTCTTTTGACGTTTCTTTCATTAATTGTTTGGCTTGGGACATACGCTATAGCACTGTTATAGACTTACCACGTCATGTACTGGTTTAATAGAGCGGGAAGCCAAGTCTAATTATTATAAAAAATCATATGACTAACCGTGTTTTAAATGATCTAAAGAGGTGCAGCTTCTTCTAAAATTAAAAACGGGACTTTACTGGAGAGCCAGAAAACCAATGCCAGTATTCTGCTCAACGACTTGCATTGTTCAGGCACCGAGAATACTCTCCATGACTGTCCATACAGTCTGCTGAACGACTGCTCTCACGACCAGACTGCTAGCGTGGAATGCTCTGAGGATATACGTGAGTTGTTTCTTCTTTCTCTTCTGCGTTCTGTCTTAGAAGGCCGCTTGGCACATTATGTTGTTATTTACAGCTAGGTTGCGATATTTGCGTCTTTTGTTCTAGCACAAAATATTTCAGGAAAAATCAGGTTAGTTTCCGTTAAGCACATGCCTGTCAACTCTTGAATCTGTGTAATATGTTTCTATTTAAATTTGCACAAACGGCCTAACATATTCCATTTCAGCAAACCCCTAATTAATCGCCTTTTACGACATGCTTGTTAAGGAGTCTATGGGTATACCCACCCTCTCCCAGGTCCCGGAACCCAATACAGAGAAGGAAATAGAGATGAATGCTGTAATCGTGGCCCACGTTTGCGGCTAAACAATGTTAGTAACGAAAATATCAAGGTATAAATTTCAACAAGCTGACAGACCAAAAACTTCACAACTTAGGTAGTTCACTGATGAGGTATCACTTTTTTTCGCTTCCTCTTTCACCTGTGGGAGTCGCCGTGGCCGAGCGTCTAGAGACTCGTCGCAGATCGAAGGTTGTGGGTTCGCTCCCTGGTGAAGCAGGACTTTTTTCAAAAATGACCTTGGCTCCCAGGTCGACCCAGCCTTGAGTGGGTACCGGATGCAGTCCCGGGAAAGTAAAGGAGGCCGGCGTGATGATGACAACATCACCCATCTTGTGCCGATTGGTCTATAAAAATATAGGTCTAGTCCTCTATGCCCTATACGCCTAAAGGCGTGGAAAAGGGTCCTTTACTTTTTTTTTTAATTTTCACCTGTGGAGGTTACACCTGTTTCGTGTGATTCCTTAATAAAATTCAGTATGTTCAAGGTAAGCATAACATACTTTATTTAATTAGTCATTTATTATTATCTCGTTTTATTTACATACATATTTTTTTATTTCTGTAATATAGTCATTTCAGTCCGTTTTGTATATGTTGGTTTTTATTTATGTTGTTCTTCGGTTAGTTAGTTAATCGACAGATTATTCTCATAGCACGTCAGACAAGTCCATAAACGTTCTGATCCCATCTTCATTATAACCCTCAGCATGTGGTGACTGATAACACAAGTTCTGTGTTGGTTGACTATTCTTCTTTGGCTGCCTGTATAGTGTTCATGTGTGGCACGCCTCTTTTGACCCGCAATTCTTGTAGTCTTTTAAATGTTGCCGATTCAACGTTGTTTCTTGAATCATCTTCTCGTCCTGTCTCCTTGAGACCACACTGATAACGTCGATCCGTTCCATTGCTTTTCCTGTACCTACCTACCGTGGCCCTGCCAGCAAGCCAGTCCGCTCGTTTATTCCCTCTTACCCCAGAGTATCCTGACACAAAAATGAAACTTTCAAACGAGATTTTATCAGTGACTCCAACCATTCTGTTCGAATCCATCCTATCTCTATCTTCTTAAGCATGCTAATAGAATCACTTAGACAGCAAGCATGGCGAAAATGTTGATCGGTTGAAGTAAGGTTGATTGTCACGTTTTTTTTTTAATCTGTAATTGATTGTGTCAGTACGACAGATACTTTGTTTTTCCAAACTTTTGCTATCTTTTCTCTTTCCCATTTCGTCCTTTCTCTCTCTCTTTTTGTGTGTGAATGTGTGTTTTGTGTTTGTTTGATTAGACTACCAATAGCACAACAGAAGCTGAACCTAGTTAACTGGTAAACATAATCAACTGCACAAGTCTTCAGGTTTTATACCAGGGAAAAATTTAAACCGAACGAAAAGTGTATCAGCGAGCTTCACAATATAACAAACACACACAAAAACAAACGTTAACGCTGCGGCTGTGAAGCCTTCTTCATCACATACATAGATTAGACAATACTACACAAATACACAGTTTCAATTATTTTCGTATCTCATAGCAGCCAGGTCGCTGGCAAGACAATAGTCCGGGAGCACGTGGGGCCGGGAAAATAAATATCCTGCGATTTGCCACAACTGAAAAACTCCATCTACTTACAAGGGTCAAACGTGGGTCTCCCGCACGAGAGCCAGATATTGCAATCGCTCGGAGAGCCGCTCCTCTTACTAATTCTTTAATCTGTTACCTACACGTGTCTTGCATTTAAAATGCCAACTAATGCTATCAGTTCTTTTGACAAATTTCGTAGAACGCTTCTTACTTTTAAAATTAAAAAAAAAATTTCTATAGGGATTCCTAAATCTGTTTTAAAATATTTTATGTCATTGATCCTGGATGCATTAAATATTGGCAGGTCCAAAAAAAAAAAAAAAAAACATTACTGATCCACACAATTGTGTTTAAAAAAAAAACAATTATAAGTGGGCAAGGAAAATATTATATAATGACGAATCAGATAAATGAAGCTTTAATAACAACAAAAAAATAGAATAGGGCTAATTGAAAACTGGCTTGATATAATAAGTATTCAAAAATCACAGAAGCCTTCCCATAAGTAAAGGCTGTTCAAATAAGTTTACACAGGGGCCACAGTTTTGAAAATGGAGATTGTCACGCGCCAGGGGTCTGAGCCCTAACACAGAAAGAAAATTAATATAATACAGTTGAAAAGCCATACGATAAGTGAACCGATCCTGCGCCAGGTAAAACTCTATAGAATGCCTCTCAGTCATGTGTGTAAAGCATAACATACTGTACTACTGACAAAGCGAAATGCTTACACACGTAGTGTATACACAAGACAGTCGTCAGACATGCTAACACCAACAACCTACTACTAGAACTGCAGTTCACTATGGAAGGCAGCAGTAATTACGTAGCTGTTGCACGTACACTGTCGCATAGATCATGGATAGCTTTGTGGCAACCGGCTGCCCGCCATTTTCTCAATATGCATTGTACAACACAAACCAACTTGGCCAAGTTGAAAGGCGTTCTAAATGCACGAAAACCACAACTCAGAGAGTCCCACAATGCACTCAGCTCAGAAGCAGGGTGAGAGAACCATGTACCTCAATTCACATGCAAGGAAAATGCTGAAACAAAATCGCTCCCTGAAGCAAATACCACCAAGTCTTCAACCAGAAGCTCTATTATAGGAAGTAAAAATTAGTAACTATGAGGCTTATTGTAGGAACTAAACGTAGCATGATCAACAAATTGTGTTGTTATGATTGGCAATTGCAGATGCAAAAGAAAGAAGCAGAGACAATGGTAAACATTAAACAAATTTGTTATAACTGATAGGAAAATAAATGTTTAAAGTAAAATTCATGGCAATTCATACACTGTTCCTTGTTTTCCTTTTCAGAGTGCCCTAAAAACTGGAGGTTAGGATTCAACAAGTGCTACAAGTTTTACACCAAGGCAAAGACAATCCAACAAGCTTCGAGTATTTGTGCAAATGACAATGCCAGTCTCGTAGTCATCGATTCGATAAAAGAAAATCACTTCTTATCCAATATTTTACAAAAGTCATTGCCACGTGAGTACTTTCTTGTTCTTAGTGCGGGTTATTGTTTACAATCACTGTTTTTAAGTAGGTTTTTCTTATCGAGAGGCATGCAAAAATATATCAAGGGCGAAGGAACTTGAGGGTTGAAGGACCTTAAGCACCCCCAACAAACTGTTAAAAAAGACGTGGGGGGGGGGGGGGCTGTCCTTTGCCGCCAATAATTTCTAGGCGCTGATGACCCTCTTTCTTAGAAAATTTAAAAGCGGGGCCTGAGTTTTACCTCTTATCAACTGCTTGGTTCTCTTTTCAAGTATTATATATTTAACATTTCATAGTTTAATTTGAAATGCATTACTAAAATTGCCATTGAACACATACAAACTATTTTGTTTAATATTATGTCTAATATTATTATTTTGCACTTTAAAACAGTGGTAAGCTACTTGAAGCCGCCGCTTCTTGAAAAATTGTTTTATTCTTTCCCCACCTTCCACCCCCTCCCCCCTTCCGTCAACACCGCAATGTCTTTTTTTTCTTTCTTTCTTTCTTTCTTTCTTTCTTTCTTCATAAATCATTTTTTTTTATTCTTCCTTGCTCACCTCCAACTTCTCCAGTATGGTAATTAAAAGTGCATTAAATCGTTTAATGTGACCAAACTATTTCCCAGCTCTTAATTGTACTGGTGTCAAAACGTTTTTTTTTTTTTTTTTAGTCATAGCCTCTACACAACCCCCCCCCCCCCCCCCCCCCACCTTTTCCTCCCGCCTTTTTTACCCCTTTTCCCCACCTCCCCCAATTGTCTGTTTCTTTCCCGGCATGTAAAACCACATACCAGGAATTATCAGTTCTTCTGTCTAATTGATTGTTCGCTCTTAGACATTTTTTACTAAACGTGTTAAAAAGTAATTTGCAATGCGAGCTACTATTTTGTGTATCCACATCTCGGTTAGACTTTATAATTGCTTGTTTAATGTGGGGAGTGCGTTTTTAAGCGCCTAAAAGTAATTTTCAATACGAACTATCCGTGTGGGTGTGGGTATTTGTATACATTTATGTATCTGTATAATTATAATTTATATATATATATATATATATATATATATATATATATATATATATATATATATATATATATATATATATATATATATATATATATATATATATATATATATATGAGTCATGTCCATATATTCAGTAACCGTAACCTGCGGTGTACAAGACGAAGGGGGGGGAGGGGGTGGAAGGTGGGGAAAGAATAAAACAATTTTTCAAGAAGCGGCGGCTTTAAGTAGCTTACCACTGTTTTAAAGTGCAAAATAATAATATTAGACATAATATTAAACATATATATATATATATATATATATATATATATATATATATATATATATATAAGACGAGAATTAAAGCCTTAAAAATTGTCCTACACCTAGAGGTCGACTTTTGTGGTGGGTATAAATTGCGTTAAGTAGGCGTAGATTACTTAGACTTTTGAGCTAATAATGTGAGATCTACCTGTAAGACAGGTCTACTTGTACTCCGCCATTTATGAATTTATGGAGACAAAAGTATTTTTAATATATTTACAAATAATTTGCAATACTATCTACTGGCCTGTTCTGCAAGACTTGGTGGTAAACTGATGTATGACAAGCTAGATGTTGTGAGGCTCTTTGGGAAAGAGTGAACAGTGCCGAGGCACAGATAGATCTTTACGGTCTGATGAGAATGGCACTGCGAGGGGATACAAGGGGTCTGGCCGACACTCGACACTCGGGAAAGAGGCGAGACGGGTATACAATCAGACTGTTACTGGTACCATCGGAATTTTAACTATTCGCTTGCTGTTGAAGATGGGGAAGGAGCGCTTTTAGGGGTGTCCCGAGTGCTGTGATGTCGATTCCTAATTTAGCATTCATCAACATTCTGCAATACGATCTATTCGTCTGTTTATGTTGAAATTTTTCATGGATTCATTTCTACTTTCTAATTGCTTGATCGTTGTTGCAAGAATATTTGCAACGTGTGAAAATGAAAGTTATTTGCACGCTTTCAGATATCCACCGGTGGTACACGGCAGGAAGGAAAGATCACAATGTGTGGCAGTGGAAGAATGCTGTCCCGAAATATGCTGCTGAAAATGTAGTCTTAGACGACATGAATCAAACAAAAAAGTCAGTGCCGATGGACTTGCCATTTACCAAATGGTTTCCAGGTGACATTATTGACATATGATCTGTCCTCAGCAAAATCATCATTAACATTGAGTATAAGGATTGTTTATCTGGAAAAAAGGATAAAGTAAAGAACTTTTCCCCCGCTTTTTAGGCGTATACGGCATATAGGGCTAGACATATATTTATGTAGACCAAACGGCACAAAATGTTTGATGTGGTCAGCATCACGCCGGCCGCCTTTACTTCCCGGGACTGCATTCGGTACCCACACAAGGCTTGGTCGACTTGGGAGTCAAGGTCATTTTTGAAAAAAATCTGGTTGTGCCATGGAGCGAACCCACGACCTTCCAATCCGCACGCGTCTATAAAGAAAATTCCTATAGAATACTGCTGTAACGATCCAACAAAGCTTTACCACCATGCTTTATTCCAGACATACTAGTGTTACCTTTTCTTCTTAGTTAATAATGCAGACTGAGAGAAAGGAATGCGCTGCATGGGCAACACATGATCTCTTTAATACTGCACAGGTTGTGTGCTGTGTAGAGAAGGAACTCTATCCCTGCCTTGAGCGGTTATAGACGAGGACTCCCATAACTTTCAATACCCCATTAGAACACTGGGAAAAATAGAAATTTGTTGCAATGATGCGAATCTATATTAATAAAAATGTTAATTTTCCGAGTTTGTTAGATCTAAACTCGGAAACTACTAAACCGATTGCTTTCAAATTTTCACACAACGTTGCCTCTGACTCAAAGCGGGATTTTTTGTCATACAATCGCACAAACCAAGAACGACGTAGCTCCAGCAGCGGTCAAATCATTATTTGTTTTGTTGCCCGCCCGGATTTGTTTTTAATCGACTGGCCACCTTTGACTGTGTAACACTGGACTTCGCATTATTATTATATACTTTCATTTCTACCAAATGCTTGAGTATTTAGTAGCTTGGTTGTAAGCATTTCGCTTTTTACTCGGGTGATAGGAATTCGAATCCCCGTTGGGTGATACAATTTTTTTTTTTGCGGGAGCGGGTGTGGGCTCTAACTGGGTGGCCGCCACGTTTTGTTGTGGTTTATAGCTAGGCTGCAATATCTACACTTTTTTCCGTTCGATTTTGGGGTTTACAGCTAGCCTGGAATAATGGCGACGTGATGCTCAATGTTCATGTCACGGGTAATTTTCGTTCGCCCTTGAGAGGGCGGTTGGCACGTTGTGTTGTGGTTTACAGCCAGGCTGCAATGTCTGACCTAGCGTCTTCAGTTTTCGGTAGTAGAGTTGTAAGTATTCAAGTATTCAAGCTTGAGTCCTTGGTAGCGTGGTTGTATATGTTGCGTGTTACGCGGCTGACCGGCGATCAATGCCCCGCTGGGTGATTATATTTTTTTTTCTTGGCTTTAACTAGGCGGCTGGAACGTTGTGTTGTGGTTTACAGCTAGACTGCGATATATATGGCTTTTTTAACTCTCGGTTTGGGGGTTTACAGCTAGCCTGTGAAAGCAGCGACGTGATGTTGGTCATGTCACGGGTAATCTTGAGAGGGCGGCTGGCACGTTGTGGTTTACAGCTAGGCTGCGATATCAGACCCAGCCACTTCAGTCTTAGGTAGTATAGTTGTAAGTAATCCGCCCTTCACGCGGTTGACCGGTGTTTGATTACCCACAGGGTGCTAATTTTTCTTTTTCCCTCAAGAGGGTTGTTGGCATGTTGTGTTGTGGTTTACAGCTAGGATGCGATCTCTGCACCTTTCGCCCAAAGACATCCGATTTCAGTAAAGTCCCATTTATCCTCCCCGCGACGCTTCACTCGATCATAAACTATTCTTTGATGACAGAAGCTGTTAACTAAGACTGCTTACAGTCCAGTTTACTTTGGGTGGATACGGATGCCAAGGCCCTTTAACATTCGTTTCTTCGGAGAGGGGAGATGACGGGTGGAGGTTTTTATTTCCGCTATTTGTGAGTATAGAACGAACTATTACTGTGGGTTCCATCACTGGTTATGTGATGTGTTTTTTTTCTTTGTTGGGAGCTCAATTACACTAAACAGTCCGTGGCGACAACATGTTGGGCTAACTCCTCTGGCTACACCGACCTGCACAGACAGTAGTGACTGTTTTTTGTTTTTGTTCTGAAGGTGGTGGTGGTAGTGGTAGCAGTAGTACTGGTACTGGATGGGTGATGTGGTAGCTGTTACACTGGCCACATTTCCTTCTCGGTACACATTAATGCTAGTTATTTTTCTCTGGGTGGACACGGATGCATAGCTCAATTTAGTTACAATATTTCGTCAGATGATGGCTTTCCCATCTTCGGTGAGGATGATATGATTAGTGGATGGGGGGGGGGGGGGGGTGATAGCAAACACTGTTAACTGAGACACCTCAAAACATAACTGTAAAGTTATCATTTCCTAACTATTTCTTTTTTTTTTTTTTTTAATTCGCCAAGTGATAATTTTTTATTCCTTTGGCGAGGGAAATATTATTTGGGGAAGGGGAGGGTGGGGGAAAAGGGGGGGGGGGGGGGGGGGGCTTATGCCAGACACTGTTAGCTGAAAGAGCTTAAAACATTATTTTCAAGTTCTCATTTCCTAACTATTTCCATTTTTATACTTTCGCCAGGGATGATTTTTCAATCCTTCGAAGAGAGAGATATGACTGGGTGGAGGGAAGAGGGAAGTGGGGCGAGGGTTATGACAGACACTGTTAGTTGAGAGCTACTTTTTTTCTTTTCCATTTCACCATTCGGGGCCACATCAACGCGTGGCAGAGCACAGCTAGTTAGTATATATATATACATACATATATATATATATATATATATATATATATATATATATATATATATATATATATATATATAAACACGTATATAAACAGATCTTCCTGAGTGTACTCAGTGAATGCATCTATAAGTGCCAGTCATTACATTATAGATTGTTTATATATATATATATATATATATATATATATATATATATATATATATATATATATATATATATATATATATATATATATATATATATATATATATATATATATATATATATATATATATATATATATATATATATACATATTTATGCCCCTTTTCCGCAACGAATAGAATGAGAAACAATTTCAACATTTGTTCACATAATAAATAAAAAACAAATTGAAAGCGAACACTTAAAGAAAGGGAACTTATGAGATAAACAAACTATGATGTAATGACTGGCACTTATAGATGCACTCACTGAGTACACTCAGGAAGATCTGGATCTAAAGTCAGTGATTTTTGTCTCTGATGCTATCGGGGATGACCGAGATGAGTTTTCCTTCTGTGCCATTACACGCAGACTTGGAAGGTAATGCGCTGCAGGTAAAGCATCTGTGAGGGACGGAAGAGCCATGGACCAGGCTGATACACTGAACGGGCTAGGAGAAGTAGGACGGTTGCTAGAACCAAGTGATTGTGATTCTGCGACCATGATCGGAGGGTAAGAACAGAAAGTTAAAATGGTTGTGGCCAGGCAAGAGCACTATGCGTGAAGCCGAAAAAGTATAAGAAGCTAACACACAACTGGTACCGTCAGCTGCAACATTTACAGGATTTACTTGTAAGAGGATTGGAGCCTTTGTTGACTGAATAGTTTGATATCTTTTAGGATAATCTGTAGACTAAAAAAAAAGTAACTCATGAATTCTGAAGAAACACACAGAACCCGGACGAGATGACCGAATCATCTGATTTTCTGGTTTTCACCTAATTTGGTGCAGTGTTGTTCCCTTTAGCTTCAGTTGATCAGTTTGGCTGCTTTACCCAAGATCTAATCTTACAGAAAGGCTTTACGTAGGTTGGCCATTGATAATGTTCATATTTGGCACTGGTATTGCACAGTATTGGCATGGATTATTTATTTCTTTATCATAGTAAGTTTATTCACTAGATCTGGTTTCTTTTCCAAATACTGATTTAGGTTGGCCGTCGTATAGCAAAACCCAAGCAGAACCACGAACAATGAAAGGAGATGACTGCTTGACACTCTCAAATGTTTATAAAGACCCTTTCAATAAATCGTCAGTTCTAGTGGACTATTTCTACTGGAAAGCAGATAAGTGTAAGGTTTCTGGCGGGATGAATTTCATCTGTCAAATGACTATGAATGACAAAAGTGCCAGCATTGAAAGTAAGACATTTGTCAAATGTACCTATATAATTCTTTTTCTTCGCATTCACCGGCTGTAAAATTCGGCGGAAAGTTCTAGTTGTTCATCCACTTCTGGATTGCAGACCTGTTTCAGAATCTGTGTTGCGTGTGCACCCGTTTGTCAGATCTAACTAATTTTATGCAGACTATTGGTTCCTTGCCTCTCAGGCAGATGCTCTCCAACTTCGAAGGAAGCACCCAATGAGTAAACTCTTACGACATTCTTTTAGGAAGCAGTGGGTCTATTCTTGTTTTCTCTATAGTACGGCCCCGGAACCCACACGGAGAAGACCTTTATAATTGTAATGTATGTAGTTACAGGTTACTTTAGCTTGCCATTGCTACCTCTTCCTCTTTTTCTTCTTCTTCTGCTTTTTAATTTCTTCCTCTCCTCTTTCTCTTTTTTCTCCCTTCCCCTCCTCCTTTCAATTAATTTGTTTCGTCTGCATCTTCTGTTTCTTCTTCTTCTTCTTCTTCTTCTTCTTCTTCTTCTTCTTCTTCTTCTTCTTCTTCTTCTTCTTCTTCTTCTTCTTCTTCTTCTTCTTCTTCTTCTTCTTCTTCTTCTTCTTCTTCTTCTTCTTCTTCTTCTTCTTCTTCTTCTTCTTCTTCTTCTTCTTTTTCTTCTTCTTCTTCTTCTTCTTCTTCTTCTTCTTCTTCTTCTTCTTCTTCTTCTTCTTCTTATTCTTCTTCTTCGTCTTCTTATTTTTCTTCTTCTTCTTCTTCTTTGCGTTCTCTTTAGCAGAAAAATGCTGGTTGTTGGTCCACTTCTGGACTTCAGTTTTGTACCAGAACTTGAGTTTTGCGTGCACATCTATTTCAGAGACCTGGCATATCTGTATGAAGAATGATGGTTTCTCCCCTTTCCGAAAAATGGGGCCTGAAAACCACACTGGGGTGTATATAGAAGACTAAAAAAAATGTAGGTTTTCTCTGTAATGCGTTTACTGGAAAAGAAAGAGATTTTATAAATGCACCGCCCTGTGGGTCTGAATCCAATACCGCGGCGAAGTGATCTGAGGTTCGGGAGTTCATTTCAAGGAGGCGTTGATCAGTTTACGTTTGCGATTTCATGGAGATCCCTTGGAATCCTATCTGAAGCTAAGGAGTTAGTGCGTTGTGCCACATTTTCTTATTTTATGGCGGAGAGTGACCGAGCCATATGGGATTAAAAACTCGGTACAAGGAAATTGATTCTTTCGACTTTAAATTTAATTAGATAGGTGTCTTTTGTCACCGCTGTCCCACTATTTATAAATCACTTACTTAAATATACGACAGTTGAAATTTTTTCTCTTTATATTTAGAAACCATGGGTTGTTAAACCTTTGGCTCGGTACTGTGGATATCGCAACCCTTTGGCCTAGATTCCATTAAAGATACCGTAAATCCTGGAGAAATGTGGCTCTTTTGTCCACCCCTGGGCGTGAAACAGGACCACAAGGAGTTTGTCACCTGGTCGCCGCGCACTCAGGTTTAACCTAGCGAGCCGGGCCGATTGGTCTATAAAACATAGGTCTAGTCCTATATGCTCACTACACCTGAAGTCCCCTTATTGTACTGTTTACTTTGATAGATTGCTACACTGGAGATGGATCGTCCTACAGGGGTAGTGTCGCGGTCACTCAAGAAGGACAACCATGTCAGAAGTGGTCACTGTCTAATGAAATTAACCAAGAAACATATCCAGGAAAAGTAAGTCATCTTCTTCTTTCTTCTTTTATTGTCTTACTGTTTCCAGGTTGTAACAAAGTGTCGTGGTTTTCTGTATTTCTGTATTACTGATTTGCTGTTTTGCTGGAAGGGAGACATTTGGGCGTCTAAGCAGTGGTGCTAACTGGTAAATGCAACATTTGCCTTCTGTACTCTGGCTTCCATAGCTCTATCTAGCCTGCCATCCTTGTAGGAAGCAGAATCCTGTTGCTCTCATTGCCTAGATCCACGCATTTTTCAATGACAGTTCAGACGAAGCAACTGTGCTGATCTATACATGCGGTTCCGTTGCTCGAGAACACAAGAGTGCATGGGCATTCACAACTCGCTCTGCATGTAGAATTGCCAGGAAGCAGGCGATGCCTACCAGCAGCATGACGATGAAGGTGAGGGCGGTAACACAAGCCTTCTTAGCGAAACTCCACTTCTGTCAAGCGCGTGACACAGGAAAGGCAACTGTGCGCTTTGGGCACAATTATCGATGCCTCGCCATGGTGGGTGTCTTTAAGTCAGCAGACCTGCTAGATATCATCCTCTGCCCTACGCAGCCATGAATTGCCCCCTTCCTTTTTTTTTTTTTTTTTTTTTGTGCACTGGTTTTTAAACATACAGGGTGCTTCTTCTTAATTGCAGCTGAACTTATAAAAGAACGTGGTCATGCATTACATGTGAAGATACATGAATTAATAAAACTAGTTTGGAAGACGGAGAAATTTCCCCATTAATGGAAAGTGTCTTTATCCATTTATGTGAAAAGAGACAAATATAAGTATCTAAATTGTGGAGAAATATCACTATTACCTTTACGGTATAAGATACCATTGGCGGTACTGATAAGCAGGCTCAAACCATACTTCAAAGACATGTTGGGAGATTACCAAGCGGTTTCCGACAGAACAGATCAACAATAGATCAGATATTCGATTTACGGAAAAGAACACAGCAAATTTGTGAATACAAAAAAGATTTACATAATGTTTTTTGTGGATATTAAAAAGGTGTATAATAGTGTACATAGAAACAGTTAATAGAATGCTTTGAAGGGATTTGGAATACCAAAGAAGTTAATTACCATAACCAAACTATGTATATATATATATTTGTACTAGGGCGGAGAAGCCGTAAGTACCAAGATAAAAATAAAGAAAAATAGTTCGTTAGGTGGGGACTAGAAACAAGAATATTCTAGTCCAGACACGAGATCTTCTTTGTAAATTCTAATAAGCCAGGCAACAAATAAATAAACTACACGCACTAACCACAAGCCCTAATCTGAAGCAAAGCAACTGGAACTATAATTATCACATTCACATCTATTTATTTCACTGAACATCATCTAAGGTCTTCACAAATAATAATGCATTACAATTCTCAGCGTGTTAGAAAATACCCTACAACAGATGGAACCTATCTTTCTGCCTACACACCTGAACCCGCGTTGCGTAAAACCATTGAACGCAACGGACAAATCAGAACTGCATGTTTCTCGTTCGAAAACCAGAGGCATAAGAGGCGCGAACTCAACACTCCCATCTTATTTATCACTTTCTGACCCCCAAGTTAGCCAGGTTTTTAGCTCGCTTAAATAGGCCTAATTCAAGTTATATAACAGTCATCCAGCGCCTGTTTCATATATAAAGGCAGAAATGCATTCCCTTTTTTCTGCCTTTATATATGAAACAGGCGCTGGACAACTGTTATATAGAAAGAAGCAGCCAAATCCCAACGAGTTGAAGATAGAGATGAAATAACAGGCCTGAGAGCTATCATGCAGGCAACTTTTGACACCCAGAAACAAATGGCAACAGAGATGACGAATTTCAAGGAGGACATCATGAGTGCACTGGCTACTATCCAGACACATAAGGAACAACCAACGAAAGCAAGGGAGGATAAGACAAGTATCCATGATCTGCGCGAGACCCAACAGCTTTTCGCAAAAGAAGTCGCAATGATCAAGAAAGCGCTTGCTGAAACAGAGGAAAAGTTACGTAGAGCATACGAAGAAAACAACAGACTTAACAGGGAACTACAAGCAACCAACAGAGTTATGGAGGAAAAAGAGAAAGCACGAAAAGAAGCAGCAAGAAGGCAGAAAATACAGTCACCAAAACCTCAGGGAGCCGAGACCCAGAAAAAGCCATATCAAATACCAGACAAGAAAACACCGGCGCCGCTGATGGGGCAGTTTCCGGACGAAAAAACTATACAAATAAACTAACGCATCAGGGAGCTGGAGGATCTGAACTACTTTAACTCAGAATTGCAAGAGGATGATGTGCATGGTCATCACCAGAAGAACCGTTCCGACAGCCAAAACCTGAAGTCAAACGAGTTCGATGCCGTTACCACAAACATTATTGCCAGAGACGACACCACCAACGCCAAAATTACCTAAACCCTATGTAGGAGCAGAACTTTACAACAACGATACGAGAAGACCACCAAATAACATCACAATTACCTCCTGCAGTATCGTCCTAAAGCAAGCAACCGCCGGCCCTTTTTGGGATAGGCAATCACGTCTCCCCGGAAACAGCAAACGGCCAATGAAATCCACACAAAATCGACTCAACACCCAATGATCTTGAGCGCAGCACAGGGTCAGCCAAATTACGAAAGCAGACAAGCGAGCGGAAACCACAGCAAATAGAAAGCGACAAATAATGAACACAATCCAAAACCAAATGAGATCGAGACCAGAAACGTCACCACAAATATAGCAATCAGGAAAGAGAGCAGAAATGTGATCTGACCTAGCTGAAAGTGGTCAATGAAAGAGAATTTGAATTTGAATTCCCTTTTTTAAAGCATCTGGTTTAAAGCAAGGCGATGCTCCGTCCCCATTTCTTTTCAACTTGGCCCTTGAAAAAATTATAAGGAAATCAAAACAAGAGTGTACTAAATGAGAATCTACAAGAATTCTTGGTTACGCTGATGACACTGAAATCGTTGGAGAAATTGAACTAGAGATTGTTAAAACAGTGACTCTCTTAAAAAGATAGCTAAAAAAAAAAACTGGGACTAGTTTTTAATCAAGATTAGACAGAAGACATGATAATAACTAGACAGGAAAAGGATATAAACTCCGGCCACATACAAGTCGATAATATGAACATACACTGAACGGAAAAATATAGAAACTTGGATGCAAACGTCAACTGCTCCAACATGCTGAGAGAAGAAATACAATCTAGAATACAATCTGGAAATTTAGTATACAATACCTTTCAACGTCTGCTAAAATTAAAGTGTCTGTCTCTCAACACTAAGGTCAAAATATATAAAACGTTATAAGACAGGTCGTTTTTTATGGCTCTGAAAAATAAAGCACAACCAAAAGAGATAAAACCTTATTTCAGATTTTCGAAAACTGTCTTACGACAAATCTTTGGACTTATTAAGGATGCATACAGCGGGAAATGGAAAGTGATAAAAAAATGTTTAAATTAAATAAAGGACCCTTTTCCACGCATTTATGTATGTAGGGCATTTAGGGCCAGACCTATATTTTATAGAGATTGAGAAGCAACAACGAAATTCACAATCTGTTTGAATTACCATTGATAACTGGTATCATGAGAGCTAATAGACTGAAATGGGGCATATGAAAGAATGTCAGATGACAGAGAATTAGAAAATTGTATACACAAGAGAGCTAAATGGTCGTAAACCACAAGGCAGACCAAGAAGACGATGGAGAGATAATATCCAGACAGACCAGCAAACATGTGGTGTCACCAACTGGACAGAGAAGGCCAACCAGAGAGTTGAATCGAAGCGGGTGATATCTGCAGCAATGAACCTCAGAAGCTCGGAATGCAGAAGAAGAAGAATCGAGAATGCTTCGGAATTGTGTTTCAGATTTGTGTTTACACCTAAGGTTTAAACCGGAGCCTTAGAAAAATGTAAGTCGTTTTAAGATAAAGATGTCTTGTTTTCCCTTTTTTATTTTAAGGGATTGGAGAGTGTGCGTAGAATTTCGAACACAACCCTTCTGTTCTGAATTATAAGTTTCCTTTGAGGTCGTTGGTGGAGCTAGGGAGATCATGATCAGGTCTACAATTTGTTTGGCCTGAGTTGGCTAGATGAATTTTCTCCAATTCCAGACGAATAGTACAGGAATAGGTTATTATTTTGGTTGTCTTTATAGTCACTATTACCCTGTTCTGCTCCTTTGTAATATTAGAAAGTATTACTGCATGTGCATATATATATATATATATACATATATATATATATATATATTGTTGTTGTTGTTGTTATCGATCCAGCGGCGCATGAGCTTTCGCCTTTTGGCCCAATGCCATGTAGTGGAATTTGCATGTTTTCACAAGCTGTTCTTTTCCTCCGTACAAGGTGTTCCACTTGTCTGGTCTCGGAGGGAGTAGCGTTCTTCTTGTCTCATTGAGTTTTGGGCACTCAAAGAGATGGTGTTCAACAGTTTCGTAGGGGTATTTACATAGCTGGCACTCTGGGGAGTGTTGTGCTGTATTCTGTTTAGGTGTCCATTGAGTGGAGTATGTTGCGTTCTAAGTCTGAAGATGGTGGCCTGGTCCCTTCTTGTTAGATGGAAAATGCTGTCATTAGGATCAGGGCCAGACATATGTCTATAAACCTCTCTTCCAGCGTCTCCCATGGCCCATCTGTTCAACCAAGTCTCTTTGTTTATAGCTCTTATCAGTGTTTTTGCTGTCTGGAGGGTTGTCGCTGTAGGTGGTTGTTCTTGTGTTGCTCCTTTCTTTGCCAATCTGTCAGCTCTGTCATTACCTGGTGTGCCGGAGTGACCTGGAATCCACTGCATCACAATTCTGATGTTGTATGAGGTAATAAGCTGATCGGCATCCAGGATTATCTTGGCTATGTCAGTTCTGCAGCGTTCATTGCCCTCCAGAGCTTGAAGGACAGACATTGAATCTGTGAAGATGACAATATTTTGGACCTTTGAGGGGTAAACATCCATTACAGTCTTTAGGTGGTATACTGCTGTTTCCAGTGCAATTATTTCAGCTTCATAGTTTGAACAGAATTCCCCGCATGCATCAAAAATCTCTTCAACAGATCCATCGGGATAACCTATGTAGATTCCGTAACCTGCTTTAATGGTAGCTTTAAATGCTGATCCATCAGTATAGACATGTATCCATTCTTGGGGGTAAAAATCAACGGTCTTTAGTGATGAGTTCATAAGAGCGATTGGGTCGGACTGTTTGGTTTCCTCGCCATATATATATGATTGAACGTAATATATATATATATATATATATATATATATATATATATATATATATATATATATATATATATATATATATATATATATTACGTTCAATCCTGGAAGCCAGATTCCTTAGCAAGCTGCGATCAGTTATGAAAAGGACTAGAACATATGATCTCTTGAATGGGATTCAGCAAAGACAAAGTAAGGAGCGGCTGGCCGAACGGTTAGAACGCTGGACTCTCAATGAGACCCGGGTTCGAATTCTTGGTAAGGCTGGGGATTTTTTCTCTCTTGAAAAATAAAATCATCTTCTGCACAGTCGTGGCGACAGCACTAGCCATACTGCCGTAAATCCTTATCCTCAAAGACCCCTCTGTCTACACTGCAAAAGTGGCATAATAAAGGCAGTAATTGGTAGTTGCGGCCAACCATACACCATACTTTGTTTGAGACCGAAAGAGTACTTGTCTCTCAGGTTGACCCGACTGAAATTGACCCGTAGAAAACATTACGTGAATAAAAGGCTACCGATATTATAATGATGGCGTGGTCTGTCTATTGACATTTGGACTAAACCAGTACGCTTCCTGGCACAGCAATGACTCTTTTTATTTACATTTTGTTTTTTGCCTTTCTGCAGGGGTTAGGAGATCACAACTTCTGCCGCAATCCTGATGACAGTACTGAACCTTGGTGTTGGGTTGACCATAAGCTGGGAACGTTTGCAGTGTGTCAACTAAAAGAATGTTCTAGCACAGACAACATCAGAAGTCCCCCCAGCCTCCACTCAGGTACATGTTTTTTGTTTCGTTGCCTGGATTTACAGTTGTATAGATCTGAAGGTCTTGGATCAAGTCCGAGTGGTGCCGGATTTTGTTTTTCATGTACGACCCTGGCTTCTAGGGAGATCCAGCCATAAATGAGTACCAGTTAAAGTCTTTGGAAGCAACGGCACCTTACTGACTGAGTTCCGATGGGTCTATAAAATATAGTTATACATCTAAAGGTGTCAAAAAGCGTGCTTTTACTGTATTTTCCAAGTTTGGAGGCAGTATATGATGAACGGGGGGGGGGGGGGGGTTATGGGCGGGAGGTGGGGGGATAAGACCAGAGTTAGGAAAGTACTAAACAGAGAGTTGCTCTTGGCAGGTAAACTGCAGTTACAACCCACTCGATGGAGGAACTGCAATGTTGACTGTCTGCACTTGCTGATGCATGTTGTGAATGTGAACTGACAATCAGCACACGGAACACAGAGATTGTGGTGTAAGATGTTATTTGATGGCGAAACGCATGAGACAGTTGACCAATTTGCCTACCTGGAATCTTCAGTCAGTAATAAATCATCACAGGACAAGATAATTAAAATCAGGATTGATAAGGGCGCAACAACAACAACAATGAGAGATTTACAAAAAGCTTTTGATCAAGGTAAAAACCAAAGCTCGCGCTGATCAAGTTCGTTGTTTAAATAATGCGAACACGAATAATGCATTGCACAATTTATTACAATTCTCATTTCACTTCATCGCGCTCTGTGCATTACTACAAAGCTACATTAAAAAAGGAATCATGAACACATATAAATTAATTTCACTGAGTCCTTTAAAGATTGGCGCTGAAGATATACTGGCAGCCGAAAATAGAATATCTGAGATAATTCTAATCTAAATGGACATCTCACATGATTATTTGAATTTTACTACATCACACCCAGTCCAAGCTCGAACAAAGTTACTATGTTGAAACTATTAGTATTTGTTCATTTAACTTATCAAGAGGGTGAGGTTATGCATCTTCGAAACCACTAAAAACAGCAACTGCCCAAACGTTCTTGTCCTCTACTCCAGGGGTGAGAAATAAGGCAACATTTACCCCAACCCCGCCTGTTAAAGAACTAGTGTCTCTGCACGCCAATCCAGTTTTATTTATCAATTGATATGTAAGTGAAAGTTGACTTCCATTTGTTGAACGGAAAGTTAACGTGAGAACAGAATGGCAACAAATATACTCAAAAGGCTCCATGCACGATAGTTTCCAAAAGGTGTTATAACTAATTAAGGGGAAATAACCCAACTCTTCTATCCGTCGTCGTTCACTCAATCCTCCCTGTGTGGGTTCCGGGGCCCTATTATAGGGGAAAAACAAGAATAGACCCACTGCTTACCCAAAAGCATGTCGTAAGAGTTGACTAACTGGGAGATACCCTCAAAGTCGGATTGTATCTGCCCTAGAGGCAAGAAACCAGCAGTCTACATACACATGAGTCAGTTCTGTCAAACGGATGCACACGCAACACTTAGGCTCTGGAAAATGAGTGTAGTCAAGAAGTGGATGAACAACCAGAATTTTCCGCCAAAGTTTACAACTGACAAAAGCGAAGAAGAAGAAATGTTTGCTTGATCCCGAACATGTAATTGACGGCAGACGTTACGCTTCGTTTTGTGTGGCACACACCGTATAGGCGGATAGTGATACTAGCCGTAGCATTATTAATTTTAAAAAAAAAGAACAATCCTTTCTTATGTAAACAAAAGGAGTTCATAATAAATTTGAAGCTACCCGTGTAAGTCACGTAACTATTGTAAACTTCTGGCGATTAGACGAACAATGTATTGAGAGAGATGATGTGAATGTGTAGTTCAATGGAATTTATTTAGTTTTCTGTGCTTCATTATATGGTGATGTAGCACTGAACTAATGTACATGAGAAGGTACATCGAAATATGCCTGATAATAAATTATGTAAAATATTGTCTCGTTATTGTTCTCTTTATTCGAAATTCCTACAGGAATACTTTGTTTTGACCAGGAGAAAGGGTTAAATAGTTTTCACGTGCGATGCCTAAGAAAAATACATGACATTGAAAGACAAGACAAGATCATAAACATTGAGATATTGAAAACGAAATAGCAGGTATCACAATCGTTTCTCAGTGTTTAGTTTTCGAAGGCTCAGATGGCCAAGACTTTCGTAGAGGGAACATGATGTTAAGAGTCCCTAAGGAAATCCCCTGAAATGAATTACAAATGGGTAGAGGATGTCGAGGTCGACCTCTTTAACGATTATACCGGCTGTAAAATGTGTACAAGCAAGCCATGAACGATACAGGTACTGAGGTGTTTCGTGAAATAGAATGCTAAGCACCGTGTTCAATGGTAGCATAAAATCAGAAAAAGGATAGGCATAAACAATTTGGTGATTAAAGATGGGTTAAGAGTCTTGACGTCTGAGAAGAAGAAGGTTAAATAGATCTGATAGCAAAACTAGTCCTGAAAAGCCATGCTATCTGTAGAAAGCTTTTTTTTTAACGCCAAAGGATCTTTCAAATCACACTGGGAATCACTAGGAAGGTAGACTGCTCAATGAATGTCTCCGGAAGTTGGATGTATCGACAGAAAGGCGCAAATATCCCAGCCAAGTTGCCAACAGGCAGATACGCAGTTATGCAGTTACGCCCATTGATGAACGCAGAAGAAGAAAAAAGAAAGAAAGGAAGGAAGAAAAAGAAGAAGAAGAAGAAGAAGAAGAAGAAGAAGAAGAAGAAGAAGAAGAAGAAGAAGAAGAAGAAGAAGAAGAAGAAGAAGAAGAAGAAGAAGAAGAAGAAGAAGAAGAAGAAGAAGAAGAAGAAGAGAAGAAGAAGAAGAAGAAGAAGAAGAAGAAGAAGAAGAAGAAGAAGAAGAAGAAGAAGAAGAAGAAGAAGAAGAAGAAGAAGAAGAAGAAGAAGAAGAAGAAGAAGAAGAAGAAGAAGAAGAAGAAGAAGAAGAAGAAGAAGAAGAAGAAGAAGAAGAAGAAGAAGAAGAAGAAAAAGGAGAAGGAGAAGAAGGAGAAGAAGGAGAAGAAGGAGAAGAAGAAGAAGAAGAAGAAGAAGAAGAAGAAGAAGAAGAAGAAGAAGAAGAAGAAGAAGAAGAAGAAGAAGAAGAAGAAGAAGAAGAAGAAGAAGAAGAAGAAGAAGAAGAAGAAGAAGAGGAAGAAGAAGAAGAAAAAGACGAAGAAGAAGACACTGGCACTCGCAATGAACTTTGGTTGTAGTGCTCCTCTGTAGCTCATAAAAACACTATATAGTCTTAAAAGACAGACATTTACCAGCTGTTTGAGTAGTTAGGTACCGAATGAGTAGGGGGAGGAGCGAGGATACAGGTCCACGATGAAGGCTGGCTGCAGTGCACTAACAGAGTTGTAAAACTGTTTTATGCTTGGCATTTTAAATCCCGCAGCAAATTTCACAGTGGAGCTTGTAGGGGGCGACGACAAAAGTGAGGGCATTGTGGAAGTTGTCATCAACAAAGAACGATACCGAGTCTGTGATGATAACTGGAATGATAAAGATGCTGCTGTTATCTGCAGAATGATGGGTTACAGGTAACAGTTTTTTTTCATTTTTGTCTCTAACATCTCGAGCCCTTTAGGTTTATTGATGCAGATACCACTCGCCTTTATTCATCTCTGTGACTGGCCTTTTAAAAGTTGGTAACTGCAAGAGTTTGTATGTCTACGTATGTGTGTGTGTGTGTATGTGTGTGTGTGTGATTTCACCATGACTGTCTTGGTCTGCCTCGCAGTCTACTCCCATTTATCTCTTCTGCATACGCAGTTACTGTCTTTCAATTATTTGTTATTCTCTCTCTTCATATGCCCCAACCACAGCAGACTATTAGCCTTTTTAATGCTAGTGATTAGTTTCTGTAGCACAGACAATTAGCAGTCTCGATGATATTCATAGATGACAATTTTGCACTATGCGCACAACACAGTAGCTAGACGACGGAACATATATCCGGTGCTCACTTATGGCGGAACCCAGTATTTCGTTTATAACTCGGACACTAAAAAAGATATGGCAAAGAAATTTGGAGTAAACTTACCTCCGTACATGCGAAGTCGGGTGACGACATTTGAGATGGTAGACATATTCAAGAACTAAGGAGGCCTTGAAAGTAGATATGTGTGGCCATCTAAGCAGCAACATCTGAAGTACTTGAAACGGACTTTCAAAACACGGAACGCTGCTGCGTACAATTCTGTATGGACACCAATGGTGGCAGATTTCAGCACTCAACTATGATGATGTCACCTGACCCTCTCATGAACGGAGGTAGTTCCAATCCAGATTTCGTTTCCATATCTTTACTAGTTGTAATTCAGCTCTGTTTGGTACAATGAGGTTACGGCGGCTTTCAGCTAGTGTAGCACTGTCATGTCCTTGAGCAACGACTGTGATCTCGTAATGCATTTATTGTCAGTTCTTTAGAGAAGAGCAATTATGTAATTCTAATATCATTAAGCAACACAGATGTACAATGACACATGCTAAAAGAGTAATTACAAAGACATCAAAAGAAATACTACCAGAAGGGAAGAAGACAGCGAAGAAAAAAATGGATGACACAGGACATTTTACAAATGATGGAAATTATAAACAAACACAACCAAGATTATGAACATAGAAAGAATACATAGAGAGATCGTGCGTAAATATAATGCAACGAAAGAAATTTGGCTAAATAAGAAGTGCAAAGAAATGGAAGAATAAAGAGAAAACACACAAGACATGTACAAAAGAATACAAAATCAATCAGGTGTTATAAAACATACAGCAAGTAGTAGCTTGAAAAACAAAAGGTGGTGAAATATTAATGGACAAAAACAAGGTAATTGAAAGATTGACAGAGAATATAAACGAGCAATACGAAGCGAAGATAACAGCAGACCAGACAAAGAGAGTCAGGAGAATTAGTAAGGACCGCCAATACAGAAAGCAGAAGTGGAAGATGCTATTAACCACACGAAGCACTGCAATTCTCCAGGGCCAGATAACATCACGAGTGAAGAATTAAAAACTGCTGGTGAATTAAGTTTAGAAGTTTTGACAAAGTTATTCAATGATATTTATAACAGCGGGCACGTACCTGATGGTGCTTGGAGTTCACTTTTCATTTACAAAGAAAACAAAAACCTAGTGCAGTAAATTTTGGGGAGTATCGATTTTATAGTTTACTACGCTATGCAACTAAAATATTACTAAGAATTAGGAGAATAAGGTGCACAATTAAGCCAGACACTGGAAAAGAGCAGTGGGGTTTTGTTTAAGGCAAATGCACAAAGAACGCCATATTTACCTTGAGAACATTTTCAGAAATATTAACTGAAACGAACAGACATCTGCATTTGTGTTTTATTGATTACACTGAAACATTTGATAAAGTGAAACATAAAGAAATTATTAGAATTTTTGAAACCTTAAACTTTGGCGGTGAAGATCTGATTGGCAACAAGAAGCCATAATGATTGACAACCAATTTGGGACTTTTTAAAACATTAAACAAGGCGTTAAACAGGAATGTGTAGTATCACCTGATTTATTCAATTTGTGTGTAAAATTGTAATTAGATCCATACATGGTATACCAGGTATGTCGGTTGGTGGGTATTTGTTAAAAACCTGCGATATGCTGACGATATAGTTTTGATAGCTGAAAATGAAACACTACTGCAAGAAATGATGAATATAATTGTGAAGGAAATTGAAGACACGGGTCTTAGTTTTAGTTTGAACAGTAGAAAAACAGAAGTAATGGTACTTGCACATAAAAAATTGAGCCTCTAAATTGCAGCATCAAAGTAAATAGGAGAAACCATAAGCAAGTTGATATGTTTAAGTACTTGGGTACCCTGATAACAGCAGATGGAAAATATATTAGGAAAGGTAAATATCAAAAAGCTCAAGCAAAGGTAGCATTTTACAAAAAGGAAGAATATTATATGTAATCTTTCTTCGTCAGTTGAGAAGAAATAGAAAATTCTTAAATTCTTTAAAAATCATATCTTGATGTATGGAAATGAATCATGGACAGTTGGTAGATTAATGAAAAATTATTTGGAAGCTGCGGAGATGTGGTTTTATAGACGGTTGATGAAAACACCCTGGACAAAAGAAAAAGAGTAATGAAGACGTCTTGAAAGAAACTGACTCACGAAGAGAACTGTTGCCCACATCAGAAAGAGACAATCTGCCTTCTTTAGTTACATGATGAGAAGGATCAAAAATGGAAGTAATCGTTACAGTAGGAAAGTTAAGGGAAAAGGGGGTGGGGAGACAGAGGGAGACCGAGAACAGAGATGCTGGACAGTTTGACATCATCGCATGAAGTATCGTGTCAGACTTGACTGAAAGTACACGAGGCAGAAGGTTGTGGATACGCATGACTGCCTGCGCAACGCGGCATAAACTTTAAGAAGAAGAATAATATAATCATGCAGCTGCAGAAGAATGAGGTAATGCCAAGAAACTTAGCATTCAGTTTAAAACTAATGAAAACCGATTTTTATCTCCCTATTTTCGTTCTGAAACTGAAAATCGATTTTTGTCCAGCATTATTTGGTCGATCTTGTACTATTAGCGCCCCCCCCCCAACCCCATCACCCCCCCCCCCCCCAATTATCTCCCCAATTTATTTATTTGTTTATAATATTCTCTAACAGGCAGGGAAATTTCATGATCAATGGCATAATTGATCTCTGTCTTTCTTCAGTAACACTAACTGGATCTAACGCCTCAAGTAACTGCAGCGTTCCAAAATGTAAAAGCGCACTTGACCAGTCACCTCAAATAGTGACTGACTGACTAAGTTTTACTCCACCTGGACCACATCATGGACGATTAACACCTGATGACACAAAGTACTAACATTCAGACGAGAATACCACAGGCGCCAGACCCGGAAATCTCGTTCAACCATAAGGTTATATTAGGGCCCCGACGACGGTTATCAAGTAACCTGAAATTCAGCCGGGGTGGGGCTTTACAATTAAAAAGCTGTGCCAAGTATTGGGAAAAGTGTTTTTCTATTTTTTATTAAAGTACACTTGCATTAACAATTGCATCAAGGTTATTTTTAGTACACTCCAAATCACTTTAAAAAAAATGTTCGACACAGTTTCAAGTTTAAAATACTGACACAAAATTTATGAAAACGTACCAAAATATCGGGCGCAGTATCAGAAGTATAGTTTTGCTCGGCATGGTTCAGATAATACTCAATTTGTGTGAATGTGCCAACTTCGGCATAAGGCAGCGCCATATCTGTGGCAAATTGAACCAGCCGCCGTTTTGTGACTGTTTATGTTGGCACTTCTGACTGCTGCCTTGTGCATTTAATGGGCGTGTATGCTGTTGGATTTGTAAATACTACTGTCTGTATTAGTTGTTTTCCCTGCAAGTCAAAATGATGAAATTAGTGTGGATTTTTGTTTCTTTGGAATAGGAACAGAGCAAGCAACCCATTTGATATGAAAGTTGAAATTTAGATTATCTGGCTACTTACAATCTTCTTGTTGTATTCTGCCTTTGTAACCTCTTATCGGGGCATAGGCTGTCAACCAACTTACACCAAGTCGTTCTATCTTTCCCTAAAGCTTGCATCTCTTTCTATTTCCTGCCAGCCTTTTTAACTTGGCTCTCTAGCTTCCTTCTCCATGTGTGTGTGTGTGTGTGTGTGTGTGTGTGTGTGTGTTTTAAATTATTTATTTCTGTCCCTGTGAGTTCCAGTGCAGCTACTTACTTACCTTAAACATATATTTATCTGTCAATATACGTGAAATTGTTTTTTTTCATTCTGTATACGAAGCGTGGGTGGAGTCGCAAACAACCATCCATTATTTGACAATGAGATCGCTAATATCGTTTTGGATGATGTTGATTGTAATGGCACGGAGACAGATTTCAGTCAGTGCTCAGTCACAATGGATCTTGTACAGCAAAACTGCGATGGCAAGACTTACGCGGCGGCCATCTGTACTAAGAATACTACGTCAGTTTCTAGCGTGCAAAATAGAAACAGCTGTAAGTACATTTTCTTCTTCTTCTTCTTCTTCTTTTTTTTCTTCTTCTTCTTCTTTTTTTTTCTTCTTCTTCTTCTTCTTCTTCTTCTTCTTCTTCTTCTTCTTCTTCTTCTTCTTCTTCTTCTTCTTCTTCTTCTTCTTCTTCTTCTTCTTCTTCTTCTTTTTCTTCTTGTCCTCTTCCTCTTCCTACATCGTCTTCTCCTTCTGCATCGTCTTCTTCTTCTTCTTCTTCTTCTTCTTCTTCTTCTACTACTACTACTACTACTACTACTACTACTACTACTACTACTACTACTACTACTACTACTACTACTACAACTACAAGCCTTGCGTTAGTTTCGACAGTGGTATCATGGGGCCGACCGTCCAGGAAGCAATGACTGACTGACTGACTTTCTACCCCACTAGGACATCACACAAGCGATAAAAACCCGATGACACAAAGTGCCACCATGTTGATGAGGATCACCGTGGTGTGGTCCCAGAAACCGCGCTCAGACAATTGGCCATATTGATGGCCTGCCTATATTGCGGCACCTGGCAAAAGCCAGAGTGGGGCTTCAAATAACAAAAAATTTAGTCCTAAAAAAAGTAAGGGTATTACTGTCTAGGGAGCAATGACAAATTACTGGACGTAAATTTGCCTAAAGAAACCACACAACAGCCAGGAGTTGCTGGGGTTGGTTCTGCGACGTCCTGTATAGAATACGCAACTAATCTTAGCAATTAAGTCGGTCCGCGACATAACACTCATATTGTTTCTAGTCCGCGGGTGTAACCAGATTGAAAAACACTGCTTTTAGGGCAGCAGGCTCGTTTTCAGAATTCGACTTGCGATTCACACGTACAGTTGTCTTTACAGACTGATGTAGGTTTCATCGATGGGTCTTCGAAGCTCGTGTTTTGTGAGTCATAGGTGATTATCCCATCTCTGGACATAAAACAGGTTCTTCTTGAATAGTGCTGTGCGGATTGAAGTGTATCTTCTCCGCTAAAATAGTATCATCATCAGCATCATCACTTTTTCCATCATTTCATTCGTTTGGGATTATCCCTCCGGGCTGATTCCCAGAGGTTTAACATACCATGCTGTGATTTTTACAATCTCAGTCTGAAGGTAGAAACCAGATAACCTGTTCAACCTCTGTGGAAGTTATAACTGGCCAGCTGTAGCGGCTATACCAGCTAGAAGTAATCTGCAGTCCTGCAGAGGAGAGAATGTGTATAACTGTCTTTTTCTTTTTATTCTTTTTGTTTCTACTACTCGAATGCCGCGCGGCGTCAGGGCAGGACGACATCTATGCAAAGGGCTCTTCTGATCGCTTCATTTAAAGCACGTGTTAGTATCTCTGATATTTCTGCTGTGCATGTTTTGCGTGGTCGACCTCTGGATCTGTTACCGCTGTTTTTGAATAACATTGCTCTCTGTGGTGCCCTGTCTGATGCCGGTCTCCTTACATGGCCGAACAGTTTGATTTGTTGTCCTCATATAAAGTTCAGAATTGGTTGTGTGCCGACTCTTCTGCTGATATCGTCCTTTTCAAGTCAATCTTTCCTCGCTACATCTGGCAGAGTACGTAAACATTTCATTTTTGTCGTGACTATTTTCCTTCTGTTTTCTGAAGACAAGTGTCCAGGTTTGGCATTGAAAGCATATCACTATCAATATTTGCTCTTTCAGTTAAAGGAACGTGCGGAAATCGTCCTTTTGATGTCACACCGATTGTTCAAACTCGTGCGGAAGAACCAAGTGAAGTCAATGAAGATGATGACAATGATGATGATGATTCAAAACCGAGACCATCATTGCACCAAGGAAGAATTATTGGGGGCCACTTCGTCCAGCATGGCTCATACCCATGGCAGGTGCGATTTCACATATTGCAGCGTCCTTACACTGAAACAGGTGACACGTATGGATCTCACCACTGCGGAGGCGCAATCCTTAACCCATACTGGATACTTAGCGCAGCCCACTGTTTTCAGTAAGTACGGTATGTTTATGTTTATTCGACGGGTCCACGCCATTGCTTAACCCATGAGTGCTCCGTTCTTCCTCTAGCTCAAGATGAGTCTGAAAAAGCTCAGCGCAGTGCACGAACTGCGATGCACCGACGAGGATCCTGACATATTGGGAGTAGATTTTAAACTCTAAATTTTGCCCAGGTGGCCTCGTTATGCTTTTTTTTTTTTTTTTGGTTTCCAACTGCCAGAGAATTTTTTTTTTTTTTTACGTGCGCAAGAATACCGCACGCCTAGCTCAGCAGCTGGGTGACGAAACTAAATTCGAGAAGATTGTGTTATGATTAAAGGACGTTAACTGTTTTATTCATCCTATTAGAATGCAATTTTAAAAAAAAATTGGAAATATTGTTTCCAGATTTTTTTTTCCTTAATCCCCTGCCTCTCTATTTGTTTTCACCAGCTGTTCATTGTCAGCTGATAGGGAATCCAGAGCATACTTTATTTTCTCAAAACAACTTACAGAGCATGCGCAGCGTCAAAGTGCTGACTATCGTGAGTCAGACAGACGATTGACAAAGCAATCTTTTCATAAAGATGATGTCAATGCTTTCCGCCAATGAGTAAAACCAACAAAAAATTAATACAAAGTCAAAGATTTGTACAAACTGTAGGCAAATCTGCTGCTTTTGCTTTCACTAAGTTCAGAATGTGTCCATCATAGGGTAAATAGATGAATCCTCGCTTGCAATCTAGTATACCGTCCCGGCATATCTGAGGCATTGTGGTAATACTAGCCAAGAGAATTCGATAGTGGAAATTTGTTTTCATTAAGAAAATCAACTGTTGGATTTTTTTTGCTTCGTGAGACCTGTCTCAGCCCAGAAGGGTGAAACTAATCGATCGATCTCGATTTTGCTACACTAGTTTGTGGGTCTCTGGTCGAGTGGTGAAGAGTACTGAGCTCGCACTGCGGGAAACCCACGTTCGAATTCTCAGTTAGGTTGTGGAAGTGTGTTTCCTGACAGAAGAGGTAGGGGTAAGGGTGCAGGGGTGGGGGGGGGGAATAAAATCCTGACGTGTAATGCTCGTGTTGACTGCACTAGCCACATACCCCTTTACCATTCCCCCCCCCCCATCTCTCCCGGCTCAGGACCCACCCCTGCTCTACACAATCACTATCATCAATTAGCAGGTCATTTACAGATTGTCACTCTCTTCACGGCACGCCTAAATCGTTCTCTTTTTCTAGCCATTTCTCCAGGCTTACATGGTTTCATAATCAATCTTTCTTCACTGGCTTGCCTCAACCGCAAAGGTCTGCCTCCGCCTCGATTTCCGGACACTGTACTCTCGATCACAGGTCCCTCCAAGCCACATTGATGTTTAATATCGCCAAAATATCTTGGCTTTCAGGAAAGGATGCTGTTCATAAGCCAGTTTACCTCGATAGATCATGTCGAATGTCGGTGTTTTGTGTTCTTCTTTGTCCATGGTATTCTAAGAATTATTCTGTCGCATTTCAGTTCAGTGCATCTTCATGTTGTCATTAAGTACAGCAATTTCTTTCCTAAGCTCTAAAGTGTTGTTGCACTATTTAGGCTGGAGCGTCAGTGTCTTAGGCGTTGCGAGTCCGATTCGTAATTTCAGCGTACCGCGATCGAAACCCACTGCTGACTGCGTGGATTTTTATCATGGTATGGGATGTCACAGGTCGACCCAGCTTAAAATGGGTACTAGGATGTATGACCTGGGAAAGTAAAGACGGCCGGCGTAATGCTGACCACATTACCCACCTATTGTCGATTGGTCTGTAAAATATGTGTGCTCTTCCCATATGAACGATGCGCCTTAAGGCGGGAAAGGGGATCTAACACAAACACTACTATTTAGGGTGGGAGTGGTACCTCACACTAGTAAAAATGACAAGCCATACGTCCCGCGCACCAAAGGTCGTGGGTTAATTTCACGGATTCCGTCGCTAGGTTCAAATTTTTGCAGTGATTCCTAGGTAACGTAGTTGAAGTTACAGTGTTTGTGGAGAGGTACCAAGCAGTATCAAACTTAACCCAGTGCAGTGACGTTCATCGTTTCGATTTTAACCTTAGCTTGTACATCAAGCTGCTTTTATGATTAACTGCGTTCGCTACTATTGATTTGTTGTAGCTGTTGCTTCCATCAACAATGAACTGCATTTCTAGTGTCAAAGGCTGTGATGTCACTTCTGGATGCTGCCTTGTGCATGTAATGCGTGTGTGTGCTACTGGCTTTGCTGAGACTGTAGCCTATGTTACTGTTTTCAGTAGAGTCAGTGATGGATATTCTATGCGGTTTTCGTTACCACAGGAATGGGGCAGCCATGATGTGACCCGTCTGCTACGAAGTTGGAACTGCGACTACCCGATTACTCGATTGGGTAATGATTTAAATGAGTCAACTCTTTCCGACGCAAGAAACTCGCTATACGTTTACTGAGTAATCCAGGAATAGTACACTTTTCGTTACTTTTTTTGTTGTTGTTGCCAACGTCTATTACATTCTTTCTTCTTCTGTCCTCTATGCCCCAGCTGGGCATAGGCTCTCAACCAACTCACGTTGTCGTCAATCCTTCTCATTCGCATGTAGCTCACCCTTTTTTAACGTCACTCCCTAGTTCCCTTCTCCGTGGTGTTTTTTTTTCGGGGCAAGGGTGGGGGCGGGGGTGACTACTTTTTTATTTTTACATATTCCTGTGGGTTCCAGTGCAAAAACAGTATAGTTATATTGTTCTCAGGTTCTCTCATCGTGTGTCCTATACAACGCCAACGTCTTTTCCTCACCTCGTGGTATTATTACTGAATCACTAAATGCGCTCATTGTAACCTAAACTACCGAACATAACGTAGAAAAACCACATCAGCACACCCTCCCCCCTTTTCCCCCCAAAGTTGGGGTTGTTTCTGTAACTGCATGCAACGGATACGTAACTAACTTATTATGATACTGGTGTTGTTTATATTAAACAATATTTAATGTTTTCTATTACTTCTTTAGAGGTAAACCAGTGGACAGGATGGTGGCAGTTGTAGGTGATCACGATATGAAAGTAAAAGATATGGGGGAACAAACATTCGCTATTCAAAAAGTCATTAATCACGAACTGTATAATGGTATGTAGTTTGTTTAACTATTCATTTAAGCTCTTTCCAAGACAGTGGCGGCTCGAACATACGGCAGACGTTCTAGGCCTATATCGGGCATATGGTGCTAAACCCAGGGCTTTTTTTAGGCGGTACACAAAAGTCTGCAGTACGGACTCTTTTTCAGCGCTAATGTAATAGACACTGAGATCAGTTTATGTGTGAGCTGGTGAAATACCTTACGTAATAATTCTACGTGTGCACAGTGGTCAACTTAGTGTGCTCGACTACTTCCATTAACGACAAACTGCATGTTTGGTGGCGAATGTTGCCTTTGGCTCCTTTAGAAACAAAAATTTTACAGTTCGGAAGGCACTGAAAGTTGGTTGCAGTCTTTCGTGGAACGTAAGCTGAGCCTATAGGGTGGCTGGGGGTGGGGGGGGGGAAGGTTAGGACCAGAACTAGATCTTCCGGGGTAGTTGCAAACGGTTACATTCTGTAATACAGAGCACGCATCATCGCCGGTGAGAGAGTCGAGACAAAACATCCTGACAATCCTGTAACTTAGACAATCGCGTCTTAAAGGCTGGCATGCATGAATGAACGGGCAATCACGGTGTGCCTGGGCTCGGCAAAGTTAGTTGTTTATACATATGTATGGATCAGTTGCCCTCGATGGGTGGTGTAGTCAACATCACACCCCTTCCTCCTCCTCGCCTTTATTTGCTGATGCCGATTTAAGCTGGAGTTGACCTTTCAAAGTAAAAGTAAAGTAAAGATCCATTTTCAGGCATATGAGTCGAGCACCCATATTTTTTACAGACCATTCGGCACTGGGTGGGTAATATGGTCAGCATTACACCGGCCGTCTTTACTTTCCCAGGACAGCCATCCTGGCACCCATTTAAGGCTGGGTCGACCTGCGACGCCCCATGCCATGATAAAAATCCAAGCAGCTAGCAATGGGTTTCAAATCGCAGTACGTTGGAATTACGAATCGGACTCGCAACGCCTAAGCCACGGACGCCGCAGCCTAAATAGTGCAACAACACTCAGTTAATTTCACTGGTATCTCCTTCAGGATGCCGCCTGGATTTGACCTTTTAGCTCATGTTAATTATTAAACTGAGTGTCTTGATACGCATACGAACATAATATCTCCAGATAAGCAGAAATGCGCTTAGCCAGTGCTATCTTGATTTTTTTTTCTTAAGTATTATTAATAAGCCTATAATCATTTCTTTCTGTCCCACACAACGCACGCCACTATTCTTTTTTTTTTTAATATTAACTCTTTGAGTCCCATGGGGTTTAGCATCAGAGGCCCAAGGGATAGTCAAGAGAAACGTAAAATCTGTGCATCTTGCGTTCACTGGGCTTCTAGTTAGGAACCTATGAACGTATGATTCGTTCCTTGGGACTCAAAGAGTTAAACGGAAAAACTGGCTATTTCTGCACCAATCGGTTGTGAATTTATACGTGACAAGCTAGACATGGTACAGCTGAAAATGACTCGGGCATCTGGATGACACTTTACTTTCAAAGAGATGGCAAGATGGAAATATAATCAAACTGCTTCTAGCACAATCGGAATTGGAACTTTTCGTTGGCTGCTGAAGTTAAGAACGGGGTGATTATGGAATTTTCTGAGTGTTGTGATGAAGTTCTTAGCTCCACACCTCACCTACTGCAATAAAGTTGCCTATATCGACTTAAACCTTAATTTTGAAATATATGTTGCCCCCTTAAGATTATTCTTATTATAATACAGATAACACCAAGAGTTTTGACATTGCATTAGTCAAGATTAAACCAACACATAATGGTAATGGCATTGAGTTCAACAGTTATGTACAGCCGGTCTGTCTACCTAAACTCCATGAGTTTTTGAGAAGTGGCATGCAATGCACAATTGCCGGATGGGGCTATATGAATCGAAGTAAGAATGTTGTTACTGTATCTGGGCCGGTCAGTTAATTTCACTTATGTCTTCTTCTTTTCTTCTTCTTCTTCTTCTTCTTCTTCTTCTTCTTCTTCTTCTTCTTCTTCTTCTTCTTCTTCTTCTTCTTCTTCTTCTTCTTCTTCTTCTTCTTCTTCTTCTTCTTCTTCTTCTTCTTCTTCTTCTTCTTCTTCTTCTTCTTCTTCTTCTTCTTCTTCTTCTTCTTCTTCTTCTTCTTCTTCTTCTTCTTCTTCTTCTTCTTCTTCTTCTTCTTCTTCTCTTCTTCTTCTTCTTCTTCTTCTTCTTCTTCTTCTTCTTCTTCTTCTTCTTCTTCTTCTTCTTCTTCTTCTTCTTCTTCTTCTTCTTCTTCTTCTTCTTCTTCTTCTTCTTTTTCTTCTTCTTCTTCTTCTTTTTCTTCTTCTTATTATTATTATTATTAATTTTCGTCTTCTTCTTCTTTTTCTTCTTCTTCTTCTTCTTCTTCTTCTTCTTCTTCTTCTTCTTCTTCTTCTTCTTCTTCTTCTTCTTCTTCTTCTTCTTCTTCTTCTTCTTCTTCTTCTTCTTCTTCTTCTTCTTCTTCTTCTTCTTCTTCTTCTTCTTCTTCTTCTTCTTCTTCTTCTTCTTCTTCTTCTTCTTCTTCGTCTTCTTCTTCTTCTCCTTCTTCTTCTTCTTCTCCTTCTTCTTCTTCTTCTTCTTCTTCTTCTTCTTCTTCTTCTTCTTCTTCTTCTTCTTCTTCTTCTTCTTCTTCTTCTTCTTCTTCGTCTTCTTCTTCTTCTTCTTCTTCTTTTTCTACTTCTTCTTCTTCTGTTTGTTGTTGTTGTTCTTCTTGTTCTAGTTCTTCTTGTTCTTGTTCTTCTTGGTCTTCTTGTTCTTGTTCTTCTTGTTCATCTTATTTTTCTTATTCTTCTTTTTCTTCTTCTTCTTCTTCTTCTTCTTCTTCTTCTTCTTCTTCTTCTTCTTCTTCTTCTTCTTCTTCTTCTTCTTCTTCTTCTTCTTCTTCTTCTTCTTCTTCTTCTTCTTCTTCTTCTTCTTCTTCTTCTTCTTCTTCTTCTTCTTCTTCTTCTTCTTCTTCTTCTTCTTCTTCTTCTTCTTCTTCTTCTTCTTCTTCTTCTTCTTCTTCTTCTATTTCTTCTTCTTCTCCTACCTCTTCTTCTTCTTTTTTATTAGCATCCTCATCATCAGCTTATGTGATGTGTTGCACATGAGATACCCCAATGGGAACAATTAAATATATGCTTGGGCTTCAAATCTATAAATTCTATACTGCCAATGTGAAAAGGCAAAGTATGCGATTTACAAATGATGAAAGACATTCACTACATGGCAACCATAATAATTTCAAAGAATATCGCATGAAAATCACGGCTGTCACCAGCGCTTTGTTAGAAAGATACATAGAGTTGGATAATGATATTGCAGAATTAGAGGTACAGATGACAAGGCTGAACTAGGTGGCGCTGTAGCCTGCACTGATAGTTCTATTCCTACGAACAGCCTGGCTGTGCTTTCTCAGAGTAAAAGTAAAGGTCAGGGCAGAACAAAGTGGGGATGTTTTACTCCCCAATTTCAAACATGAGAGTGGAGGTGGGGGCAATCACTGCAGCAGGGCACATTTTTAAAACAAATTACTGGGAAAGGGGGGGGGGGGGGGTGTCTAAGTGTGGGATTCTTTTTTTATTTTGTAGAGGGTTCAAAACTGATATGTGTGACATTAATGGATACTTTACATTGCGTCAGTATTCCAGAGGCTCACGTGGATTTAGTTTTGGGATGCGTAAAAGTGCTAGGTAATGAAACAGCGGATGTTTTGGCTGCAAAGGTGACACATAATAGAAAAACTAATTTTGGGCAAGGCTGGCTATTTATGTATTTGATACGGCCACACTTTTAACATGCAACAAAGAGAAGCAGACACCCTGTGTTACTGTAGCACGTCATGAAGGATGTGGTAGGATGAGCCTTGAATGATGTTAAGATTTGCGACAATGTCATTCACATTCAATCCGAAGTTTTCTTGTACGAGACCTTACACGGCTTCAGTAACTTCGGGGTTACTATTCGGTGTGCCGGACCAAGTCTTAAATTGTCTCAGAAGCCAGGTCGTTTTGAATCTTCCTACTCCTCTCTTATATTGCTGAACTAACAGGCACGCATGGCCTTTTCCCCCCGATTATTTTTTATAGGTTTCATCCCTTCACTAATTTAAAAAAAAAAAAATAATAGAGCGCTGCTCTTCTTTGGTGCATGTCAAATGCAGGGCGGTCATCTTTAAACTGTCATTATTACGTCTCTGAGTTCTCAAAAACCTTGATGTCATGTGCTTAAAAATCTTGACATCTGTAACAACACAATTAACAGGTTTTAAGACAATATCGTGTCAATGTCATTTCTATCACACTCTTTAGGTTTCATTGAAAGACTTCGCGTATTATAGAATAATGTCATGGAATCAATGTGAAAATATTTTGTCGATTCTTTCTGTTGTAATTTGTTCAACCAGTGATTTTTGTTTATATTTTAACTAGTGCTCTGTTTAACAATTCTACAGCGGGTACCCGAAGTGTCCCTGATAGATATTATAAACTATAATTACGTATCACTAATGTATGTGTTTGTGTACGTCTGAGTGCGTGAATCACATAGGCCACAATCGCACGTTTACATTAAACATAAAATTTTACTGTTATAAACAATTCTCAAATTTATCTATTTCAGGAACGCCAGGTGACCAAAGCGGTAAGAAGGAGTTTATCTATATGGAAGCACCTACGTTTAAACTATTGTACAATATCACGTCTCTGAAATGGAGACGTCAGAGCTGTGAAATTGACAGTGTCCAGTTTATTCTTTTGAGTAGCTTAACTTAACTCTTTCAGTCCCAGTGGATTTAGCATCAGAGCCCCAAGGGGTAGTTAA